>LAPY01003189.1:24459-34780 GCA_000970635.1 Eragrostis tef | reverse complement strand
CAGCGCGGCCCCCCACCGACGGCGTCGACCGCATCAGCCGCCTCCCCGACCAGATCCTGCGGAACGTCGTCGCCCGCCTCCCCGCCAAGGACGCCGCGCGCACCGGCGCTCTGGCGCGGCCTCTGGCGCTCCGTGCCCCTCGCCCTCGTCGACGAGCACGTCCTTCCGCGCCACGCTCGGACGGAGCGCATGGCGCCCTTAGGCGACGACATCTGGTCCAAGCTCGCCGTCGCCTCGGCGTCGAGCGCCCTGGCGGCGCACCCGGGGCCCTTCCGCTGCGCCCACCTCACCCGGGGTCACATGGCGTCCCACGAGGTCCAAGAACTCGTCTTTATCCACCGCCCGTGGCCGCTCAACTTCCCTCTCCCCGCCGAGATCTTCGGCTGCGTCTCCGTCACCAAACTGCATCTTGGCATCTGGATGTTGCCGAGCCCCGCCAAGCTCCCGCGCTCCACCCGCTTCCCTCACCTCCGGGAGCTCGTCCTCAGCCTCATCTTGATGCGGAACCAAGACCTGGCTTTCCTGATCGAAAGAAGCCCCGTTCTAGAGAGGCTCACCATCACCTCAAGCCACACCATGTCTGATGAGCCCCTTCGCCTGGTAAGCCGGAGCCTGCGGTGCGTGCAGCTGAGCATGTGTGGGTGGGAGCACATCACCGTGGTGGACGCTCCTCACCTGGAGAGGCTCTTCCTGTTGATGTCGGCGCCTGACGAGCCCTTAAGGATTAAGATTGGCCATGCACCTAACCTGCGCATATTGGGATATTGGCAGCCAGGAGACCACGAACCGGAGATCAGTAGATCTGTTATAAAGGTCCTAATTTCTGCTTGTGTGTCTGTTTGTCAACAATACATTGCCATTATGTGATCGGTTTCTCATTTTGTTGGATTTGCATATCTGAATTGCAGGAAGGCACTAAAGTGAGTCCAAAAACCGTCATCCCAACCATCCACATCTTGGCTTTGGAGGTGCAATTTGATGTCTGCAGTAAAGTCAAGATGGTGCCTACCTTCCTCAAGCGCTTTCCCAATGTCGAGACGCTTCATGTCTATGTAAACTTCTTATCTTGATCATCTCATTTTGCATTACCATGTCACCACTAGATTACTACTATGATTCGATAAGTTCTTGTTGTATGATCCATAGCCGTAGGTACCCTGATATATGCATGCTTTGTTCTGTTTTGTAGTCGCAAGATACCGAGGAGCCCACTGACAAGCTCAATCTCAATTTCTGGCTGGAGGCTGGTCCTGTAGAATGTGTTCAGTATCATGTCAAGAAGTTTGTTTTCCAAGAGTTTCGTGGGAAGATATGCGAACTAATGTTCCTCAAGTTCATTGCGGAAAGAGCGCAGTTCCTGAAAAAGATGGTGGTTACGGTGGCCTCTGAATGTTTCTCTTCAATGCATGCTGTCAATGCCAAATTGAAACCTCTAACTTCAGCGAAATGGTCCAGTGAAGGATGTAAGCTGATTGTCTTTAAGCGTTTAGTTTCTGATGGGGAAGCTCCTGCTTGGTGTTTCCACATAGCATCTGATTCTTCATGTATGGACCCTTTTGACCTTGGGACGGCTGATGCTGAACTCAACAGAGATGCCTACGTGCTTCATCATTCCAGCACTCTCTGAGGTGGCCGACATCTACATTAAAGCTAAGCCACACTTTGTGTTTTCTTGCATGAGCTTCAAAGTTTGTGAAGAACTCTGCTAGTACGGATGATTTTAACTAGTGTTGAAGTTGATTGGTAGCACCTTTTGTCTTCAGAAGCCTACTATGCTTCAACTATATGTTTTTGGGTGGAATTACATGTTATCTGCATGTCTTGTGATTTTGCCAAAAGCTGTTGCTCTGTTAAATTTTTGTGTGATGCTGGTGGGAGTATTGAGAGTCAGAGAAATCTAAGCTAACGCTTTTCATCCCTGTCATTGCTGGAACTGAAATGCTTGTTCTGTAATCAGCATAACTGGTTTGTTTTGCATATTTTGTATCCTGAATCCTGTCTGATTCGTCATATTACATTTTCAGCAGTGATGTCTTGTCTTTCTGATTTATTTGTCAGCAAATCTATATGTTGTCTGAGTGCTATTTTTTCCCCTTAATTGAAGTTTCGGATGCAGGTATGTGTGGACTTGTTTGACCAATTTGCAACACGTCCCTATAGCTCAAATATTTTACTATTTAGTTTCACTTGAGGATATATATTTGGTATCGATCAGATCGTAGATACTAAGCACTGTGGCTTAGAGAGTAGGCGGAGGCGTTCTCGAAGTTGGATTGGATCAAATTTTTGTTACTTTTCTGTCCCATGATTTAGTTTTTGTATGTTTGGCATCGGTTTTACTTAACTTCACAGAATATGTGGTAGCATAAATGATTACCATGACATTTTGAGATGTCTGTGATGGTTACATACGTGATCTGAAAATATGTTGACGATGCAAATCAGTATATAATAGCTGAGTGTGAAGTCATAAATTGCATTCAATTGTTCTGTGTTTATGTTTGCAACATCATTTTCGTAGCGATTATATTATGAAATTCCTATGCTGTGATTTTGGAGGCAATAATTATCTTGCTTGTTGCTGATGCGAAATGTGATTGCGCGACATTGATTGTTTGGCATGACCGAAGCTCCAATCATGCTCACGTGTTGAAACTGTTGTGCTTGTGCCAAATTGATGAGCAAGAAATGCTTCATGTGTGCTTAGTGATACAGGATCTAAGAAATGCTTCATGTCGTGGAACTCAAACTGACAGTACATTGTCTTAACATAAAAGTTCACAAACAGATAAGATTAAGGAGACCAAAAGTAAGAGCGTCCACAAAGATAGAGTTAGCTAAGAGCTAGCAACCATCTCCTAGGGCAGGTACAACGCTACACGTAGGCAGTCTCAAAGCCCGTCTCATGCAACGCCACGTAGGATTTTTGATGAGGTGGAAGAGAGAGAGGAGGAGGAAAAATAAATAGGCGGTTTTTCGCGAAGCAACCACCTCAAGTGCTAAAATTTAGAAATATGAGACGGCTTACACACCATTGTACGAATTGTAGTCGTCATGCAACTCATAAACATTATTTTTCTTATTTAAATATTCATTTTTCTATCCATGAATTAAGGCAAGATACAATTACTATGAGACAACTAAAACAATCATCTATTGTATGTGTGGTCTCATAAATTGTCTTATAATTAGGTGTCATGGATGAGACCGTCTATAAGACTAACACCTTTGTACCTGCCCTTAGAGAGGATTGACGAGAGATGGGACCCATGTTTCATTTTCTTATTATGCTTAGAGACTATCTCTTGAGAAAGAGCTAGCTATTTTCTCTCTCTTCTTTTTTTCTAATAAATAATTCTAAGAGTCAGCTTAGAACTAGCCTTTAGGGACGCTCTAAGCATAAGAAAATGACTCAAATGCAGAAGTCCCTGAATATTTGGAAAACATCGACGGCACGTACTTCTCCAGAAAATGTAAGGGCATTTAAGTATTGTTTGTGAGAAGTAAATTATTCACAGCATTCCTTCGGACACTGGGCCCGAGAGCAGCCAGGTTTGGACATTTGGCCCAGCAACTCGGAACCCTAACCAACCAGCACACACGCCCCACTAAAGGAAAGAACGCAGCCGCCTCCACCCAACTTTCGCGCACTCACTTCCCTCGTCGCTGCTGCTCCTCCCCTCCCCACTGGGCGTCATGCCTCCACGCCGCCGGCCGGCGAGCATGGAGCAGGAGCCAATCATAGGCATCAGCATGAGTGAGATGCAGGCCAGCATGGAGCAAACCGGCGGCCGCCCAGACGCGATGGGGCTCGGCACGGCCATGGTGCTCGTCTGCCTGTACGACTACATCCTGGACCAGCCCCGTCGATTAGCAAGGCCAAAGTGGCCAACGGAACAGGGCCCCCAAATATTTGGGGCCCCCAGTTCTTAATTCACATGGAGTGAGGTCAGAACAAAGGTCATCAAGCAAGCAGGCAGGCTACTGGTATGAGTTCGATGAAGACACGCAGCCATTCGTTCTTCGATGGCTTCCACCAGAAGCCACGCTGCCGTCTTCGCTCTAGCTTCAAATCGTAGTGGCTCGTTCCCATCCCAATTGCCGATTCGGCGGCCTGAACGACGGACAAATGAGACCACTCTTTACAGTTCGCGGCGCTGGTTGACAATCCGAACAGCAGCGTGTGCTCGCGCGTGAAGTCCTCAAGCAAGCAGGCAGGTATGTTCTTTTCTATTCTTCATCTAGCATAGGCGGGCCTCCATGTTCTTTTCCTTTTTAATCCTGCTAACACTCCATGCTAAGCACCTAAGTTTGGTACGTCAAACATGTATCAATCAGGCTATCATGTATATATTCCAAAAATAGGAAGTATTATTCTGGTCTTAAAAAGGCATAAGAAGAAACAGAGAAGAGCAACAGCTAAATCTCAAAAGAGTTCTCTTGACAGATTTGTTGTGAAAGAATCTCAAATTAATTCTGAAAATCAGACACCAGAAGGAGATTTGGGGCCATGGAGATGCTAACATTGCAGTACAACTTGAGGATCAGGGTCCGGGAGTAGCCCTCTTGACATTTTGAAGTATTTGAAACAACTAGGGTGTTTTCTCAATGTTGTTATTGCATATCGAATTGATACATTCCAATTTTTTTGAAAAATAGCATGTATTGAAGGTATATAGTTAACTACAAGTGCATTTTTTGCAAAAAAAAAACAAGTGTATTCTGGCTATGTAAATTTTCAAATTTTGGGGGCCTCATTTTTCATTTTCGCACCGGGGCCTCAAATACTTAGAGACGGCCCTGCCCGGACCCGCCCGTGTCCCGCGCCGCGCCCCTCGCCTCCGCCGTGGCCGCGCAGGCCCCGTCCGAAGGCGTCGACCGCATCAGCCGCCTCCCCGACGAGCTCCTCAAGAACATCGTCTCCCGCCTCCCCGCCAAGGACGCCGCGCGCACCGGCGCGCTCGCCTCGCGCTGGCGCGGCATCTGGCGCTCGGTGCCCCTCGCCCTCGTCGACGCCCACATCTTCCCGGACGGCGTCCCGGCCGAGCGGATGGCGCCCGGAGGGGACGACATCTCGTCCGTGGCCGTCGTCGTCCAGGCGTCCCGCGCCCTCGCCGCGCACCCGGGCCCCTTCCGCTGCGTCCACCTCACCTGGAGCAACATGGCGTCGCACAAGGATGAGATTGAGACCTGGCTGCAGCTCCTTGCCGCCAAGGGCGTCCAAGATCTCGTCTTGATCAACCGCCCATGGCCGCTGGACCTCCCTTCTTCCGCTGCACCTCCCTCACCCACCTGTACCTCGGCGTCTGGAGCTTCCCGGATACCCGTGCCCTTCCACGCACCGCTCGCTTCCCCCACCTGAAGGAGATCATGCTCAGCTTGACCGTTATCACGGACCGAGATATGGCCGTCCTGCTTGAAAGAAGCCCTGTCCTAGAGACCCTTAGCATCTTGGGAAGCTTTCTCGACCGGGTTCGCCTCCGCCTGGTCAGCCGTAGCCTGCGCTGCGTGCAGGTGGGCATCGCTGCCTTGGGGGAAATCTTCGTGGTGGACGCTCCACGCCTGCAGCGGCTCTTCGTGTGGATGCTGGTGACTCCCAAGTTGAACAGAACGTGCTCTAGGATCAAGATTGGTCATGCACCAAACCTGCGCATGCTGGGATATTTACCGCCCGGCACTCTGGAACTTGAAATAGGCAACACCCACCATCAAGGTTCAGAGATCGCTTGCTGCCATCGCTAATTTTTATTATGTTTTTCCTTGTGTAATTGTATCAGTTCTCAACCATGTGCGCTTGTGCGTTTGGACATTTCCGTTGCAGGAGGGTACTGTGGTGAGCTCAAGCACCACTGTCTCGAGTGTCCTGACTTTGGCTTTGGAGGTGCAGTTTGAAGACCGCAATGAAGTCAAGATGGTGCCATGTTTCCTCAAATGCTTTCCCAACGTCGAGACGCTCCACATCTATGTACGATTTGTCAACACTTCATTTGCATTTTGCATTACCGGCGTGGCAGCTAACTCATTAGCTTGATCCAATCTGTTATCTATTGTTTGGTTTGTGGTATGACTCAACACCATATAGTATTGCTAGCTGACCAACGTATGTTCTACACAGATCCAATCTGTTATCATTGTTTGGTTTGTGGTATATATGACTCAACACCATATAGTATTGCTAGCTGAACAATATTTGTTCTTCCTGATTTTTCAGTCAGCAAATACCCAGAATCCCACTGGCAAGCTCAATCTCAAGTTCTGGCAGGAGTCTGGCCGTATTGAATGTGTTCAGGCGCACATGAAGAAGTTTGTTTTCCAAGAGTTTAAGGCGAAAAAGAGCGAGCTTGCATTCCTCAAGTTCATTGCTGAAAAAGCTCAGGTCCTGGAGAAAATGGTGATTATGGTGGCGTCTCAATCTTTCTCTTCAGTTGATGATGTCAGTGCCAAGCTGCAGACTTTGACTTCTGCAAACTGGGCAAGCGAAGACTGTAAGCTCATTGTTTTCAAGAGTCCAAGCCGTAATCCTGGACTGCCTGCTTGGCATTTCAGGAAAGCATCAGATTTTTCAGTTATGGATCCATTTGATCTGTTGACCGCTGGTGCAGAACGCAGCAGCAGTGCCTTTACGCTTCGTCGTCCCACCACTCTATGAGGTGATAGCTGGCTGTGAGGTTGAAGTTTATTAATTAGTAGCACCATTCCTCTTACAACATACAACTGTTGTGTACACCTGTTATTTGATCAACTGGTATCTGTATGTCTTACGATTTCTATAGCAAAGGGCTTCTGCGATGCTATTAACTTCTGCCCAAAAAAGGAAAAAATAATCAGATGGGAACAATGAGAACTTGAGACAATGTTATTTGTTTCATAACTTAGCAATTTTGCATCGAGAATCATGATTGACGTACAGTTATCGAAGCTAGTTTGATTAATTTGTCATGCATATGGTTGACGTACAAAATGTTGTGAAATGGGTGTTACTCATTCCTTTCTTTTATTTATTGTAGCTTTAGCTCCAGGGCATGCACATGGTTGACCAGTTTCCGTTATATATGTTGATAGGTCTAGTGTGTTTGCATTGCCAGTTTTGAGTGGAAGTATATATATTTAGCATCCAGTCACAAGTGCCTTACAGTGTGGCTGACTGGCTGTACAAGTGAGTGGAAGTACGATAGGAAAATGCTTATTTATAAATCGCTTACAAATCTATGTTACTTTAACATCCTGTGATATATTAGTTGAAAGTTTATCCTCAAACTGTTCCTCAAATTACCAGGATATAGGGTAGTATAAATGATTATGGATTATTAATGATTTGTCAAACCAGTCGTAGACCTTGGTTGTCTAGTGATTTTTCGTACAAGTGACCGTTGCGGACTGAATGCTAAGCCATAAATTGCATCACCTTTTTTTTTCCTTTTTGCCACGCCTTTAGTCTGGAATTAGTAGTGCTCATATTTGAATGTTTTCTTTGGCGATCTAACGGATAGGATTATCATGGTTCTTGCTGATACAAATATGGATGCTTTTTTATTGTGGGGCGATTCCCAAACATGTATCTAGTCTAGACTGTGATTTGCTGAGTGTTGACGGTCACCATAAACCAACAATTTCTTTGTCAACTGACAATGGTTCCTAGATTATAGCTTTGGCAAGCTTGCATTATATATTTTTCTAGGACAAGTACATTTTTGGCAGATTTACTTAGAAGTGTAGATTTTGCATCGCAGGCATTGTTAATTGGTAGATTAGCACAAATTTATATTTCAACTATATCACCCATAATATAATATCTCTATGTTTGGCCTCAGTTGTTGTTCCCATTAGAAGAATTTTGGGTTTGGATAACACTTCCTATACTTGGTGTCTACTGATTTTTCCACTGTTTCTTTGTTACATGTTTGCTTGATCCGTAGTTTTGAAACAAACTTGTTCGTGTTGGGAAGTTTCTCTTTGGTGATCTGAAGGCAAGGATTGTCAGATGTGGCTGATACAAAGTGCGACTTTTTGACATGATTGATAAACATGATCGAAATTCAGTAGCACACAAATATATTGTGCCACAATGTCGAGCAAATGACCCCTGATGTGTTGAGTGTTTGCATACCAGATATATGAATTTAATGTTGAGGGCTGACTATAAACTGGCATTTTGTTTGTCAACTGCCAAGTGCTCCCATTTTATAGTTCTGATATACATTTACCATGGGTGCAGCTAGGTCAAGTTTTTTTTTGGTGACAGTTTTACCTGGAATATATTTTATTATTCAGTCATAAGTTTGGCTCAACTTTCTAAGTATCCTATATACTATCTGTATTCGACTTCGACCTCATCTATTCCACTGATCAGCAGAATATGGTGTAGGTGTAGCATACATAATTCTTATACATCAAGCCTTCTATTTAGTCAACTTCAGGTACAGATGCAATCTAATGCATTCAAATTCATAAATTGTATCGCTTGTTGCATGCAGCTGCAATCTCTGATTGCAAGGATTACCACGGTTGGTGGTGATGCAAATTGCAAATGTTTTACACATCAACCTCGTAGTCTTGTAGCCAATTAATAGTCATTGTGCCATCATGATGAGCAAAATAACACATCTGACATATTGGATTTCTGGTATATCTGATGAAGGATTCCGTGTGAGTGCATATGAAATCATCTGTCTTTATTGTCAACTGTCATTTGTCCCAACCTAGATTGTTGCTTTGAGTCGAAACACTGATCGAGTAATTTTATAGGAAAATTTTCCATTATGATTGTAGTATTTGCATTCATTCTTATTGATGTGTCCTATTAGAACCAAGTCTTGATAGAATGCGCAACTCTGAATACTCAAATCCTACTGATACTTCACACATTTTATGGTTCACAATGACAGGCCTGGACAGATTTGTTACTTGCAATTGTAGAGGAACTTTTGTTTCAAATATACGACACCATTGATTTTTTTTGTTGAACTTTGATCAATAATATATATATTTAAGTAATTATTTACCTAACGTGTAATGAGTATAATTAGATCTATCACCAAAGGCACTTTGAGCTTAAGTTGTATTACATTATATAGCTATTTGCACAAATATTTATAGAAAAGACAAATCGTCAAATTAATGAAAAAATTCAACGACATCATATATTTAAAACTGGAGTGAGTATTTCTTTTGCCTACCGTTTTACTCTGGTAATCATGGCATGTATTGTTGTGTTACTACCAAGAATTAAGTAGCAAAAGAGGCAGCAGTTTTTTTTCCTTTTGAACATTTGTGTGATTTAGTTGCATGCTTGGATTGGACTGAATGCCCTGTGCTTGCATCACTCTCTGTGGAGCCACTTCATTCAGCAGCGACTTAATTTCGGTTTCGTGAGAAAGCAGCTTTCTAATAAGATCCCAAGAGATTTTCCATCGGAAATCTGGATGTGGTGAACAAAAATTGGAATTCTTTTTATCTTTTCAGTCAAAATCTAAACTTCGAAGTAGCTGGCGCAAAATTTGAATACAATGAACATTCATGATGGTTTCAACAAGGTAAAATGAACTTGCGATGTGCTTGAGTGGCTACCATCGAGCGAGCTGAGGGGGCGTTTGTCTTTCACTGTCGAAAGAAATAATGTTCACCCTATTCGGCAGGCTGCGCTGCAGAAAAATAACTGCGAAGCTGCAGAAGAAATAAATGAAACACTGTAGCTGCTGTAAAGCAGCGAGGCGAACAGGCTGTGTTCAAACAAAAACCGCACCCAATAATTATTTCTCCCACTAATCAAATGAAAACAGAGAACCAAACTCTCGCTGAGATATTGCACCAGAAGAAGCCGAAGCATATGTTGTACTTGTCACCGCCATATGTTTATTTTGGCAATCACTCCAGGAAAACAACACAAACCACATTATTTCGGTAAAGAAAAAAGAGAAATACATAGGAGTGCAAGATATTATGGGCCCGACAGCATTCGGTCTGGACATTCGGCCCAGCAACGCGGAGCCCTAAAGAAGCAGCCGCTCAGCCGGCTTCCAGTGTTCCGCCACCCACCCACTCTGCTCCACTCCAGTGATCCAGTCCCGCCTCCCCTTCGCTCTGCACTCGCCGCTCCATGGCACCCCGAAACCCTCGACGCTCGAGCGGCTCACGGCCGGCGACCACGGAGCAGCAGCCAATCGTGGGCATGGACTTCAGCATGAGCGAGATGCAAGACGACCTGCGGCAGAGCACCGGCCTGGACCATCCAGATCTGTTTGGTGCGGGCACGGCCATGTTCCTCGTCTACATGTACGACTCCATCCCCGACCCGCCCGTGTCCCCCGCCGCGCCTCTCGCC
>LAPY01003188.1:17880-30186 GCA_000970635.1 Eragrostis tef | reverse complement strand
GGCGGGTTTTTTTTTCAGCAGCCGCCGCACCGCGCTTCGTTGCCCTCTCGCTGTGCCTCGTCGAGCGACCGGGGATTTCAGCACCTGCGGAGCCCTCCCCCGGAGCCGTCGTCGCCCACGCGCAGGGGTGAGAAGCTTAGCTGCCCAGCATGGGGAAGAAGTCGAGGGCGGCTCCACGAAAGCCGCCGGGCCGGGGCCCCCCAAAATCCAAGCGGACCGATGAGCTGGTGGGGATGTCCGGTTCTGACGACGATGAGATTGACGCCTGTAAGATGAACTGGATGGGAAAATCCATCCTCCACTATCTGAATAGCATGCGCATGGTTATTATGATTTCCCTGGTCCTGATGTTTGCTTGTTCTGACGTCGATTTTGCAGTCCACAAGCAGCGGGACATGATCCCCCTCGACTCTGATGATGGTCAGTGCTTGCTCTAGTTCCAGTGCCATGGAAAATTTAGATTTGCTTCATTCCCTGTCTGCAAATTTCTTACAAACATTTCTACTATTCTGTTTCTTGATTCCAGATAGGGAGTCCGAGGATGATGATTTGGAGCAGCCCGTCTTCGACCTTGAGGTAGTTTTGCCCCTTGTCACTGATCCTGTTTCTTCATAAGTTCTAATAGTTCACACTAAATTACAAGTTATTTCGGTTCAGTTTTCAGCGGTTAAATGAATTGATCTGGTTGACTGTAAAAAGGTCATGGGGTTAGGCATCTTTGCAGCTTGGTTAGCTTTTCTTTAGACCAACAACTTTTGTATTCTATTGTATGCATTACCTGCTAACGACGAAACAAAAGGCGTGATTCTGCGCCCGCCTAAAACATCGAAGCGCTAGGCACGACGGTAACGCCCCACCTTGGGGGGGGGGGGGGGTAGGCGGTCATTACGCGTTGAGAACGCTTTGGCGGCCAAAAAATGGCCGCACAGGCTGGGGTGCAATGGAGGCAGAGGAAAGCGGCTCTGAGGTCCGAGCTTGCTCAGCTGGAGAGATTTCATGTTTGGAGGGATTTCGGCGCAGGCGGGAGCTTGATTCATGGCACCATTTCGTTCCGCCGCCGAATTCATTGATTTGCCGCCAGACCTAAGTCCGAGCTCGTCCATACCCTGGTCCGTCCCTCCTGCGTGGCTGCACCTCTAAGCCGTTCTTCTTCTTCCATCTTGCTGTTTGCCTGAGAGGAAATTGTGTGTGGCGGCGTTGGTGGCGGCTGTGTCTGTTGGACGTGGGTATCGTGGAGGCTTAGGGTACAAACTGAGTTGGACTGATTGGGCCAGGCAATAGAGATGGGCTGATTGGGCTGTATAGTGACAGACGTCTTGTTTTGTTCTTTTTTCATTTTCTTTTCTACTCCGTATTTCCAATTATTTAGTATTAGATGATCCTTGATCTGTACAAAACGCCTAGAAGCGCCTCAAAACGCTTACACACGCCTAGGCACTAGGCGGTGGGTCACCGCCCGCCTAGCACCCTCCTGAATGTGACCTGCTAATATACATTGTTTTCAACAACTTTTTCTATTGTTATTTAGTATTTGATTATTTTATAAACGAAAATTTGCAATGGAATTGGTTGATTTTGGTACCTTCTCCCTTGCAATGGGGTTTGAATATCCTGATGCATAGCATCCGGCATGATATTTCTGCTCCTTTTCCATCATTATGTTAATGCATCTCCCTTGAGATGTATCAATAATGATATTGAATACAACACAAAGTGACTTCCTATTTGTTATGCATACTGGTGTTTGTTTCCTTGGCAGCCCACATAGGGCACCCTATGTATGCATATTCTGTAGTGTATACTACTTGCTTGCTGAAGTCCAAATTAAGCAAAATTCTAATAATTCATTTGTTATTATTTTTATTTTCTTGGATCTATTTTGACATTTTTGATGATCTCGAATATTATCTTTTATAGGGCATTTCTGATAGCGCAAGTGATGACAGCGAAGGAGAAGAGAATGTCGGTATTGATAAAGCTAATTATGAAGACTGGGACTCTGCCTATGTTGCAAAATGTAAGTTAGCAAATTGCACTTACATATTATGCATACTACTACCCTGTTAATAATTTTTTGTGACTGGATAGCTACATATTTGATCATGAACAAACCTTTTGACTGAACTCATGTTATTTTTACCCTGCGAAAATATGCGGAATACTACCCTATTAATATTATTTTTGTGACTGGGTAGCTAAATATTTCTGTACCTTTATACTTAAATACTTAAATTCCCTGCTTGATGCTGAACAGACATTTTTGTTGAGCTCACATTATTTCTGTATCTTTTGACTGAGCAATGTAAACATACTTGATCATGAACAGACCTTTTGATTGAGCTCACATTATTTTTAATCACATCATGTACATGTGGCGCCGATGCCACTGTGAAGGGTTTGGATGGTAGATAATGTTAGCTTACCTCTTCATAGTGAATAAATCCATTGCCGCATTGGATTACTATCCCCTTTCGTTCATCATTTAAAAAAGCGGGAGGCACGTGGTCTGTTCTTGGACACCGCCTATCGCCTAGGTGGCCCTTGGTATTTGAACTTTTACAAGTAAACATAAAAAGATAGAGAAATAAGGAAAACATTGCATATCACCACATAACTATTGGGAAAATTTGGGGGGTGGGGGACACCTATATCAAAAGAAGACTAGCAGTAAGCAGGGTGGTTCTTTGGCACAATTGTTATGATTGACAAGACTTAGAGAAATAGGGGCAAAAGAGCAAATTTCACAAACCCACCAATATTTTGGGCTAAACATCATAAACCTACCAACTTTGATGCCATTCCACAAACCCACCTATAGTTGAGGTTCCTTTCTCACAAACCACCAATTCTTGACTAATCCTGTTCATGTTCCCCTGGTCCCACATGTCAGTTGCATATATATAGTGGTGTTTGAGATGTCAACTAAGTCGGACACACTGAGCATAGCAAACCAAGAACGTAGTGACATGCATATAGCCAGGCGAGGCCTAAGTGTAGCGTGAACAGGCATAACCGAGTTAAGATCTTGCTGGATAACATCACCTCTTGGACTGCTGCTCTCAAGGTGCGTGAATAAGGCATCCTACATGCTTGGGCTAAGAGAATATCCAAGAAACACCCATAAAATTGGCCCCATAAACTTGTTTTTAGGAGCAGCTAAAAAATTATGAGGGGCAATTTTTCTATTCTCCTCCAACACTACTCCCCTAAAATTGGATTAAAATACTTTTGATTCGGCCACACCAGCATTTGGGGCCGCCAAAACATTAATTCCATAGGAAAAAAAAAGAGATGGGAGCCCCAATTCTTCCCCTGTTTGTAGCTACAAATGAGGGGAGTTTAGGGGCTATGAAAAAACTGGGGGTGGTTTTGGGGTCCTGTTGGAGATGTTTTTTTTTATTGAATCCTAATATTTTGATTTAAGGGAGGCTTATGGGGCTCTCTTGGAGATGCTCTAATTCCATAGCCACATCATCACTGTCGAGTGTCGACATGTTAGTGGGCCCGGCTGAGTTTGCGTCTCCAATCATCATCAGATTTGTGCTTGTACAACTGACATGTGGGACTGAAGTAACATGAACAGGATCAACCCGATAATTGGTGGGTTTGTGAGAAAGAAACCTCAACTATTGGTGGTTTTGTGAAATGGGCATCAAAGTTGGTGGGTTTGTAACGCTTAGCCCAAAATATTGGTGGGTCTGTGAAATTTACTCGGTGAAAAATTATGTACTAAAATATAATGTTTTTGTTTTTACTGTTTCTTATTATATTAACTTTTTGTATATTTATTAACTTGCTGTATCTGTATAGTAAAAAGAGCACAGAGGGCGGTGAAACAGATTGCAGGAGGAGATGATAGCATGGATGAACAGGAGGAAGAAGAAAAGGATAAAAACAATTGGGGCAAAGGTAAAAAGTCTTACTACGATGCTGCTGAACATTCTGGCGAGGACGACGATTATGAGGAGGCACAAAGGATTAAAAAAGAACAGGACACAAAACTGTCTATGAAAGATTTTGGAATCGAAGATGATGAAAGTGATGAAGAAAATAAAACAACAAAGGTGATTACCTTTTTTTCTTATAATTTCTTTTTTGCTTCGACAATAATATGGCTTTGAGAATCATCCAAATTTACTTCAGGATATATTTATTATACTATAACCAACTAAAGATATCGTTGAGTGAAGAAATTAGTTATTTCATTCTGCTAGTACTCTGGTAGATGCATACATTAGTATGAAGCTGACAGAATAATTACCTCTGTACAATTGTTTACCCATTTAGCAGGCATCAGACCATCCAATCAAAGCTTCTGACGAAGCATACTGTATGAAAAGCTATGAGAAGTTGAAAGAAGATTTTGACATCTTATCAGGAGATGACAAAATGGGTGTGCTGTACAGGTATTCTTTTGGATTGTAGTGCTTTTAGCATCTATCAATTGGGCTAATAGAAGTGAAATAATTGTTCTGTGTTTCAGTATTGACAATAATGACATATTTATATTTATTTGATGCAGTTCTGCTCCTGAACTTGTTGGCTTGCTGTCTGAGTTGAAGGAGGCCCATGAAGAACTTAGTACGATTGGTCAGCTTACGAGTGAGGTAATTTAATGCTATGCTCACTATTTAATTGGTGTGCCATTTCTTTTTCTAATAGAATTTAAGGTTGAGGCTTCAATGTTTTCATCCTAACGTGTGTTAGGCTTATTTGCTAACTTTACTGTTCCACATACTATTCGGAACTGAGCCTAGCTCAGTTGATGGAATGTGTGCATGCACTTGTTGACCACCAGGTTTAGCCCTATTTGACTGAATTTGGCTGCCTATTCCTTATAGGATTCGAGTTGTTTTGTTTGCTATTTGTGATCGCTAGATGTTATCATTATTCGACAGAAGTTCAAATATGGTGGTAGGTACAAATAGAACCATCTCTATCCATGCAAAGGAACTAGGTGATTCCTTAAAGGATTCAAGTACGCATTCTTCTGATTTCATATAGTTTTTTCTGCCATTTTTGCCACTATTCTCTGCACCCGCTAGAAGGCTTTCTTGCTTATTGACTGCAGTCTGCCTTGTTGGTGAATTTTTTCCCCCCTTCTGTTGTGAGTTATGCTGTACACGTTAGTTGAATTGGCTTTTCTGCCTCCTATGCTTCACTGCACGCTATCGTGGCAAGAATGTCTTGCGTGCACTTGTCTCACATGAGATAAGTACGACCTTTACTTATATTGAAGGACAAAATGAAAACGCTCATGCTGCGATTTTGTCACACCATCATTGCATTCCACTGTTGGGCTGTCCCTTTCATGTCAATCTTTTCGTGTATGGTGTGCTGACCCTAATTTTCAGTGATCGAGCAATTAATTCCAACATGTGGTATCGAGGTCCCTGGTGGTGGCTTGTGCGCAGGTACCACAAAACCTATAAGTGGTGGGATAAGGCCAACATGCGAGCGGGTGCCATTTGAATGGTAGCAAAACCTGGGGAAAAGGCCAACAGAAGATGTTCATCAGTATTGATCAACTGTTTCTTTTGCAAATGCGTAATCCTATCAGTTTGTGCTGCCAGTTTTGCAGTCACATTGGCTTTTTCCAATGCCACCATGTACCTTTGGTCATCATGAAACTTGCATGTGTGTTACATCTGTGTGTTTCCTCCGATTCATCTAATGTTGCTGGCAATGCTTCCTGTCCCACTGCCAAAGCCTCCTGCTTGACATCCGTGGGCCATAACAGCGCGCTCATTTGATTATGATGGGCGTTGGTGATCAGTTTCTCTTGTATCTGTGCCACATTTTTCCTCTACAACCTTGATACCAGATACTTGAGCAGCAGAGGCCAGTCATATTAGGCTAGTGTCACTATGCAGCTGGGCTTACTGTTTTAACAATATGTAATGTGGAGGGGGATAATTAGGCCTATTGTTTTGTCTAGAGCTTGAGAGATGTTGGGGGATTGGAAGTGTATTTCTTCATTGATTGATAACCAACAAATGACTGATGTGCCTCTCTTTATATAGAGATGGGAGAGCCGGCCCTAGTCGTAACCAACTTATCTTATCCCTAATTAACCTAATATGAGGGCTAAGGTAGGGCGGCGCTGCAGTAACCGCAACGCCACAGTACCATGGGCCGCTACAGTGCCAAGGCCCAAATGCCTGCCCATAACATGATACCTTATGCATAACTTACTTTTATCAGATTTAGACTTCCTAATAAAAGTGGTTGTTAACAATTGACTCATCTATGAATTCCACAGCTGAATATTGTCCATAATCTATATAGTGGTATATTTAACATTAATACGTTAGGATGGGGTAAATTAATTCAATTTAACTATCCATCGATTGCAAGTTGAGTTGTGTATGAAAAGGGTCCAGCTTTAGCATTATCACCAGAACGAAGAGACTCAATGTTATGAATTAGTCCATGCTGTGCAAATGTTTTAAATACCTCTTTCTTCCTTTCTTTGTTGTACCGTTCCATCTCTCATTAGTCTTGTGATAATGGACGATTCTGCAGATGATAGCTGGTCATGGCAAAGATAAGGGGAGAATGCAACCTTTGGACGTGAAGAAAGCTTGTTTGCTGGCTTATTGTCAAGCTATTACCTTCTACCTCCTTATGAAAGCTGAGGGGTTGTCTGTGCAGGATCATCCTGTAATTGCTCGCCTTGTAGAGACCAAGAATATGGTAGAGAAGGTTTGTTTTCTGTAAACTTATTTCTATATGTACTGAATTCTGAAGGCATGGCCAGGTATGGCACATATTTGGTATGCTGCCCTGTATCTGCAACATGTTTTTGCCTTTGCTGCCCCACACCCCCATTTTTTTTTATGGTTTATTGTTCTCATCATGTACTGTTATTAGATCAAGAAATAACTTTACTTTAATCGGTAGCATGTAGGATTTATACATTATTTTTGAATTGATTGAAAAAAGCTATTAAGAGCATGCCAAATATTTTATATTCTCCATTTGCAGATGAAGCAGGTCACCGGGAATCTAGCAATTCAAAATGGAGGCACTGATGACTATAGTAAGCAATCAAGCACCATGCAGGCAGATAAAATAGTTTCACTGGACAAAGAACGTGGTAAACGTAGCACTGCACGGCGAGATAAAACAGAGCAAGTACTGTCCTAGTTTATTGTGTTTATTTTTTGAGTATGAAGGTGACCCAAATAACTCAACGTGTCAATAATTCAGGTTGCTGAGCTCTTTGAACAGTCCAAAAGTAGGCGTTCTAATAATGATCAGCATGAAGTTAGCGAATTGGAGAGCAAGGTTATACTGCTAAGAACATTTATTATACATTGTTTTTTCTAAATTGGAGTGTTAATAATGAAATGTGAAATGAAAATTTACAGGATGAGCATATGGGCCTGCAAAGCCTGGAAATGTTGAAAGTAAGAGCAAACCTTGAGGAAAGGTTAAAGAAGAAAGGGCTGTATAATTTGACACGAACGAAGCCAGATAACTTGTCACAGACTAGGACAACCAGTAATAAGTAAGCTATTGTTTGAGCATTACTTTCTTATATTAAATAATATTTTTTCTTATTTCTTTGTGATTTATTGATGTCTTTTGTTAATATATATACAGAAGAGGGCTGCAGACGTTGGATGACTTTGATGATGAAGTGCAGAAAAACAGTCAAATGATGAAACCTAGCAAACTCCTGGTAGCTGCCGCTAAGACAAATAAAAGCAAGGTATGAGTATGCACATTGATTTGTTACATGTTTCTGTTCTTGTGGTCTGCTAAGGATTTGGCATGGACTATATTTACATCTTGGTACCATGACTGTCAGCCTAAGTCATCTTCTATTGGAAATATTATGATAATATTGTCTGAACCAGAATATTCGTGGAAGTAAAAGGTGTTCTTTAATTTCTTTAACAATGTAGGAATTGATGGTATACATCATGTTCTTATCCGAAACTTTGGATATGCTCCAGTCCTGAGCTTTGGATGCATTTCAATTTATGAAAAAAAAAATTGTATGAGATTAGGGCAGAAAAACTGCATCACTGCTTTGTATAAGATGTTTAATTACTTTGTATGTTATCAATAGTTGCAAATGTTGTAGCTGATACTAACAAATAGTCTTTTCCTCGTCATCGGTTATGTTGTCTAGTTTGTTTCTGGTGATGATGACATTCCAAAGCGAGATAATATCGGTGAAAGGCGAAGAAAACATGAGCTACGTGTCCTTTCAAGAGTAGGAGCTAATTCTCATGAAAATGATCATGAGTTACCAAAAGATGATGACCATTCTGAGTCAAGCCAATTCAGTGATGAAGATGAAAACAGTAATGATCAGTTGCATTCTGAAGATGAATTCTACAAAGATGTCAAAAGACGGAGAGTTGAGAAACTATTAACTAAAGAACAGAAGTACACGCCGTAAGTTTACCTATATGCCTGCTAAGATGGTGCTTTCCAATCTAATAAATGCTATGCTGGATCTTAATTCATCATGTATGGCAGAACTACTGGTATTCAACAGCTGGAGGAAGAAACTGAAGGAGATGGCAAGAGGAAGATCTCATATCAGGTTAAACCTTGCCCAAGTACCAGACAACGTACACTGTTTTCGACTTTCTGTTATGTTTTTCTAAAATAAAACCAAATTCGTGCAGATCGAGAAGAACAGGGGGTTGACACGTTCCAGGAATAAGAAAAAGAAGAATCCACGAAAGAATTACAGGGTAAGTGGCATTACACATGTCTGCCAAGCAGACTGGATCGTTCCAAGTGATCTCACTTTTTTTTTGTGTCCCCAATCTTGTTCAGGATAAGCACACAAACAAGGTCAAAAAGCGGAAAGGTCAGGTGCGTGACATTAGGAAGCCATCCGGTTCATACGGAGGTGAAATGACTGGCATCAACCCGACCGTCAGCCGCAGTGTTCGGTTCAAGAGTTAATTTCAGTTGTATGTTTAGCATGATCACTAACATGAAAGTTTTGGATTTTGGCCAATGGGTTGGATTCATAGTTCTCCATATTTATAAAATATGAGTAATGTTCTTCCTGATTTTATGGCTTGTTAAATAAACATTATTTTTGAATTGATTGAAAAAAGCTATTAAGAGCATGCCAAATATTTTATATTCTCCATTTGCAGATGAAGCAGGTCACCGGGAATCTAGCAATTCAAAATGGAGGCACTGATGACTATAGTAAGCAATCAAGCACCATGCAGGCAGATAAAATAGTTTCACTGGACAAAGAACGTGGTAAACGTAGCACTGCACGGCGAGATAAAACAGAGCAAGTACTGTCCTAGTTTATTGTGTTTATTTTTTGAGTATGAAGGTGACCCAAATAACTCAACGTGTCAATAATTCAGGTTGCTGAGCTCTTTGAACAGTCCAAAAGTAGGCGTTCTAATAATGATCAGCATGAAGTTAGCGAATTGGAGAGCAAGGTTATACTGCTAAGAACATTTATTATACATTGTTTTTTCTAAATTGGAGTGTTAATAATGAAATGTGAAATGAAAATTTACAGGATGAGCATATGGGCCTGCAAAGCCTGGAAATGTTGAAAGTAAGAGCAAACCTTGAGGAAAGGTTAAAGAAGAAAGGGCTGTATAATTTGACACGAACGAAGCCAGATAACTTGTCACAGACTAGGACAACCAGTAATAAGTAAGCTATTGTTTGAGCATTACTTTCTTATATTAAATAATATTTTTTCTTATTTCTTTGTGATTTATTGATGTCTTTTGTTAATATATATACAGAAGAGGGCTGCAGACGTTGGATGACTTTGATGATGAAGTGCAGAAAAACAGTCAAATGATGAAACCTAGCAAACTCCTGGTAGCTGCCGCTAAGACAAATAAAAGCAAGGTATGAGTATGCACATTGATTTGTTACATGTTTCTGTTCTTGTGGTCTGCTAAGGATTTGGCATGGACTATATTTACATCTTGGTACCATGACTGTCAGCCTAAGTCATCTTCTATTGGAAATATTATGATAATATTGTCTGAACCAGAATATTCGTGGAAGTAAAAGGTGTTCTTTAATTTCTTTAACAATGTAGGAATTGATGGTATACATCATGTTCTTATCCGAAACTTTGGATATGCTCCAGTCCTGAGCTTTGGATGCATTTCAATTTATGAAAAAAAAAATTGTATGAGATTAGGGCAGAAAAACTGCATCACTGCTTTGTATAAGATGTTTAATTACTTTGTATGTTATCAATAGTTGCAAATGTTGTAGCTGATACTAACAAATAGTCTTTTCCTCGTCATCGGTTATGTTGTCTAGTTTGTTTCTGGTGATGATGACATTCCAAAGCGAGATAATATCGGTGAAAGGCGAAGAAAACATGAGCTACGTGTCCTTTCAAGAGTAGGAGCTAATTCTCATGAAAATGATCATGAGTTACCAAAAGATGATGACCATTCTGAGTCAAGCCAATTCAGTGATGAAGATGAAAACAGTAATGATCAGTTGCATTCTGAAGATGAATTCTACAAAGATGTCAAAAGACGGAGAGTTGAGAAACTATTAACTAAAGAACAGAAGTACACGCCGTAAGTTTACCTATATGCCTGCTAAGATGGTGCTTTCCAATCTAATAAATGCTATGCTGGCACTTAATTCATCATGTATGGCAGAACTACTGGTATTCAACAGCTGGAGGAAGAAATCGAAGGAGATGGCAAGAGGAAGATCTCATATCAGGTTAAACCTTGCCCAAGTACCAGACAACGTACACTGTTTTCGACTTTCTGTTATGTTTTTCTAAAATAAAACCAAATTCCTGCAGATCGAGAAGAACAGGGGGTTGACACGTTCCAGGAATAAGAAAAAGAAGAATCCACGAAAGAATTACAGGGTAAGTGGCATTACACATGTCTGCCAAGCAGACTGGATCGTTCCAAGTGATCTCACTTTTTTTTTGTGTCCCCAATCTTGTTCAGGATAAGCACACAAACAAGGTCAAAAAGCGGAAAGGTCAGGTGCGTGACATTAGGAAGCCATCCGGTTCATACGGAGGTGAAATGACTGGCATCAACCCGACCGTCAGCCGCAGTGTTCGGTTCAAGAGTTAATTTCAGTTGTATGTTTAGCATGATCACTAACATGAAAGTTTTGGATTTTGGCCAATGGGTTGGATTCATAGTTCTCCATATTTATAAAATATGAGTAATGTTCTTCCTGCATATATATGTTCTCCCAGTGCCCGTGCCAGTGAAATAGTGACGATCAAGTTTTTTTTTTCCTCCATGGTTACACCTGTATTTCTTTGAGGCCTGTGATAGGGAGTGCATTAGTGCGGTTGAAGTATTATAATGAATGTATCACGAGCTAATTTAAGATATTAGCTTCTCATGAAACCAGCTATTTTCCCCTTTGTGACCTTTAGTTGAAGCAATCCAGCTGTTGAAAGTACGCGTAAATTTCGTAATCTTTGGACTATTTGTTCAAAGCAATTGAACCTTCAGAATTTGTGCAAGCCACAGAATGTTAATTTCTGCGTATTTTTTTAATATACGGAAATATTTCTTGAACACGCATGAGAGTTGCGTTAATAGAAGTTTACAACACAATTTATGAAAATATGTTTGGAATTCCTGAATCTGCACCGTAAACATGAAACCCGAATTGGACGAATCTCTTTTCTGTCTCGACATAAGACTTCAACATCGAGAGAATGTAATTCTTTTTGCTTATCTTATTGTCCGTGAGCTTCTTTGCTTCTCTGAAAAACACAAGCAAAAACATGCCAATGGTCTGGATCAACGTAAATAAAATCTCGTAGAACCATGGCCCATAGTCCAAAAGCCTCCTCGGTCCAGGTCGCAGCTAAGCCCACAAAATGAAACAGCAACCTGATCCGCGCCCGTCCATCGTCAGCTTCCGTTCTCGCCATGGCGGCGCCACCGCCGCCGCCGCCGCCCGTCCTCCGACGTGCTCGGCCGCCCTGCGTACCAATGGCTCTCCTCTTCCACGTCCACCTCCACCCTCACGCGCCCCGCTTCCTCCGCCGTCCCGCCTCTGCCCGCCTCCACCTCCGCTTCAAACCCCTCTCCTCCGCATCGCCCTCGTCGTCGTCTTCTCCCGCGCGGACCCCGCTTCGTCTCCACGGGCCCTCGCTCCGCCGCGGCCGCGCCCCGCCGGACCACCCGGACCCATACGCCCGCGCCTTCGACCTCGCCGGGCTCCGCGTCCCCGCCGCCGCCTGCGCGCCCCTCGAGCGCCGCCTCCGGGGCCATCTCCTCAACTGGCCCCGCGTCCGCAACGTTGCCCGCCTCCCCAACGACCAGGTCCTCGCCC
>LAPY01003188.1:6865-17867 GCA_000970635.1 Eragrostis tef | reverse complement strand
CCCCGCGGTGGAGCGGCGGGAGAAGCTGGCCCGCGAGTTCAACG
The DNA here is from genome assembly GCA_000970635.1 of Eragrostis tef. Lineage (NCBI taxonomy): Eukaryota > Viridiplantae > Streptophyta > Magnoliopsida > Poales > Poaceae > Eragrostis > Eragrostis tef. The sequence goes on along the minus strand of LAPY01003188.1, from coordinate 17,823 downwards.
CCAGGGGCTTCGTTCAGTTCCCTAACCTCGCACGTCTCTCGCGGCCTGCCTCGCCGAAGCGGAATGCGAAGAAAGCGGGTGATAGCGACGAGGAGACGACGAGCGAGCGTAACAATGATAAGACGTACGTGGTGGAGGTGGTAGGGGAGGAGGCCGCCGACGAGTGGAAGGGGCTGGTCGGGGAAGAAGGCTTTGGGAAGGGAGCATGGAGGATGGGCCCCACCCGGCTGCTGCTGCTGGATGAGAGATACGCCAAGAGGAGAGTCGATGAGCTCCCAGAGGCCGTCAAGGTGGGGATTTTGATTCCTTCTTGTGTATTTTGACATAGTAGTTTTTGAATTTATAATGGTAGCTTAGCAGTTTCATGTTTGATCTGACCACATTTTGCCTCCTGGTGTAAAATGTCATCATTGCGTCTGGCCCGTCTTCTATGAATCACGAATTACTACTTTTGTAGTCCTTATAACCTATCATAACGATGGGGAACCGTTGCAATCTTTGCAAGACTATTTTAAAGGAAATCATACTTCTCTATTCAAACTCTGTTTAAATGCTCCTTTCTTAGTGGTACCTTTTTTGAGCCCGAGACTGTCCGCATGTATTTGCAGGTTGTGTTAGACCATGAAACGGCCCAGGGCGGATCTTCTGCTTATGAGCTTGTACGTTGCCAGCTAACCTTGTTCTATAGTTACTGGCCTATGAATGAGGTTCGTCACACTCAACCTGTATGCACTTGAATTCTTAAGTGAGCTTCCTATGCTTTGCCGGTATATTTTCTGTTGTTGTTTGGTTTTGTGTTTTCTGTTGAGGATGTTAAACAAGTTACTTCGGTTTGTTCCTTTAATAATGGATTGTATGTATAAACTCTGGTCATCGCATACCAATCATTTCCCTAAACCATCGCGGGTCCAAAGGCTTGTGTTTTCAAAATAATGTCTGATTTTTCGTGGGCTTCGGACATGCAAAACCAGTTTGAAAAAGTGTTGCATCCCATTGTAAACAAGATTTGAAGATTTAAGTCATTGAATTAGAAACTCAAGTGTTCCAGGAGAAAACAGAGCTAATGTTATAAAATTGGTTGATGCATGCAGTGTTACCTAGATTTGGGCAATACTAGTCGCATATGCATCTCAAGTATTCCCCTTTATTAGGACTTAGGAGCTAGGATATCCATTTTAGTTATCGACATAGGAACTCTGTTCTATATTCAAAATGAATAAGACAAGAAACTTGCAAAATTTACTACATATTCTTTACTGTATGGTGGTGTAAGCCTGGTCCCATGAGCTCAACAACCACTTCATATCTGCTGGTAGGCCACTGTGTCGTTGAAAATAAAATTTGGTTGTATACTCAGATTGATGTGTCATTTTAACTTGCTCGATGAACACTAACTTTTTGTACCTGCATTGTGGAACTTCTGATGTGTGTCGGTGTCTAACACCTGCATAATTGTCCGTCCAGGTAACACTGCCTTTGCAAATTGAGGGTTCAGATAAAATGTTCAGTCTGTCCAGGTTAGATTGAATTGTCTGGAGATCTTGTGTACCTTGGTTTTCTCTTACATTGTTTTTTGCTTCAAAGATGTTGTTAAGAGAAATTGGGTTTTATTATCTAACAGATAAAGTGTTGATTCACTAACATTTAGTTCGACAAATGTTGGATCTTTGCACATTTCGTTTTCTTTTCAAAATGCATTGCATTGGATTGATTTAGAAACTTCGATGTGGAGATGAAATCATGCAACTGGATTTCTGGGAGCATGAGGGTATAATTAATTTGTTGGGACACCGTGGTTTATGCAGTCCATTAGATATGTCTTATGTCAGTGAGAAAAAATAACATTTTTTCTGGGAGTACCGGGATTTTTTTTAAAAAATATTGTTTAACTTCTTGATCATTTCCTATACGTGTAGGTTTTAGAGTCTATACTCCCTGAAGGTATAATCATTCCTACAGGCTTTGAAAGAGTGGGGCATATTGCACATTTGAACTTACGGGATGAACATTTACCATACAAAAGCCTTATTGCCCAGGTAACCTCTGATTACATAATAGAGAAAATTCCTTATTTGCCATTGAGAATTTGCCAGATTAGAAGTTGAACTTCCTTATTTGCCATCCATCAAAATTTTTATGCCTCCGTTGCCACTACAGTTCATTTTCGCTGCAAAATGGCATCTAAAAAATATGAAATTGCCCCTAACACACCACCTCCTCTGTCCAGCAAGCAGCACACACCTTCCCTCATCAAGCCGCGCGTTGCACGTGCCGTCTTGCCTCTCCCCGTCCCATGCTTGCACGCTATCTACGCCCTCTCCTTCCTCTCCGTCGTGTGCCGCACAGTGTCACCATCTTTTTGCTGCCGTGTCCCGCGCTCTCCTGCTTCTAACCTCATCAAAATAACTAACAAGGACGTTTTTCTTAAGCAAAACAAAACGACAATGGCAATGAAGGCATAAAAATTTAGATGAGTGGCAAATAAAGAAGTTCAACTTCTATCATGGCAAATAAGGAATCAGGCAAATTTTCAATGGCAAATAAGGAATTTTCTCTACATAATAACTAGTTGGTTTCTCACCTTTGAGTATTTTTTTTTTCTCTTGCATGCAATACTATCCTTTGTCATGCAGGTGGTACTGGACAAAAACAAGCCAAAAATCCAAACTGTTGTCAATAAGACTGATGCTATACAAAATGACTACAGAACTATGCAACTTGAAGTATTAGCCGGTAAAGACTCCCTTCATACAATGGTCACTGAGAACGGCCTTCGTTTTCAAGTTGATCTTGGGACAGTGTATGTTCTTATTCTCTCTTGACCCACATTTTACATTCATTGATGTTGATAAGACTTTTCTATATACTCGTGTTATTGTGATGGCAAAGCCTTAAGGCCCTTAATGTTAATGAAGAATTTCAAAAGTGGGAATGTTTGTGGTGGATACATAGGCGCTTGCCCAGCGGTGACGGATGGTATATTAAGTATACAGTAACATAGTGATTTTGGGACTTCAAAATAGGTCCTTTTCAATCTACCATCCATTACACACACACCAAAACTATGGTCAAGCTCCGTCAGTGCTGATGCAGAACATTCAAACTTTTATAAGCTGCAAAGAGTTCTACTTTGTCATCTCCATGTCTTATTCATAATCTTTATGAAACATTGTTTTTTATTACAGTCAAATTTATAGAATAAAATTTGTTTGGCTATACTTGATGAAGAAATTATCAATGACATGTGGGTATCATGTGTCATACACAGAAATTAAGCAAGCTTTGGCATGTATAATACCCAATGATGTTTGGTTGCAGCTATTGGAATTCTAGGTTAGCTACAGAGAGGCAGAGGCTCGTGGACAATATCTTTCGAAACTCTGATGTTGTTTGTAAGTTACGACCTTGTTCTTTGTTTATTACTAGATGACCATGTTGTTTGTAAAATGAGGGCCAAATATCGACTAGTATGTCTTGTAGCCGTAGTCCTTTTGGCAATTATTGGTCCATTTGATTAGAATAGTACGTCTAAGAAAGTAGTTTCACAAAACATTGCTTTACTGTTTGAACTTGAAAACTTCAAATATGGAGTCTTCTATAATTGTATGGTCTGAGGACCTGGCATGCTACTTCTTCACAAAGTTTCTGTGCGTATGACTGCCTTCTCTCATTGTTGTTAGTGCACCTTAATTCTTGCCCCAATCTGCCCATATGCATATTTTTTTCTCTCGAACACCCAGGAGAGCTGTGTATCATTATATTAAGGAGTAAAAGGGCAGAGCCCATACCCCATATGCATATTCTTCATCATAATGAACTTATGCAAAAACCAAATCGGAAGAAACTAGTCTACTTAAGATGTCCTCTGATAATTACTTAAAATTTTTTTAAAGTAACATGATGGGCATGGTCTTAAAGTGTATGTGTTAATACAAGCAATTGTTGATTGTCTCAATCTGATGCAGGTGATATGTTCTCTGGGGTAGGTCCTTTAGCAATTTCGGCTGCAAGAAAGGTTCAATACGTCTATGCAAATGACATAAATCCTACAGCCGTGGAATACCTTCAGAGAAATATTGTCCTTAACAAACTTGAAAGGAAAATTGAGGTAATAACTTAGAGATACAGGAAAGAAATAGTATTTGTTTTTAAATATTCCCCATGGTCTCTTCCTTGAAGTACAAATACCATAACTAACTTAAATACTACTACCTCCGTCCCACAAAAAATGATTTTCTAGGTTTGTCCTATGTCAAATTATCTTAAGTTTGACCAAATTTATTGAGAATAGTATTAACATTTATGAAACCAAATAGGTATAGGATGAAAAAAAAATTCCATGTGAATCTAATGATACTTATTTGGTCCCATAAATATTTTACCTTTTTTTTTTGTAGAAGCTAGGATGTCATGTTTTTGTGGGACGGAGGGAGTAACAACATATCATCAACATTGCTGCAAGAAAAAAATTGGTTAAGATGTTATGTTTGTACATGCTATATGCAATTGAGAGAATTCCTTATTTGTCCCTGTTAAAGTTCGTGGTTCCTTTCTTGGCCTAACTGAAAAAAAGTTACCTATATGACCCAAATTGCAACTTTGGTTCCTTTTTTGGTCCTTCGTTAAATGAGGGGTGAAATGACCTTTGTACCCTTAGAGTGAATAAAAATGTAAAATTCAATTTGAAAGTATTTATTTGTTCCAAATTTGAGAATAATATAACTGATTGATATTTCTCAATTACGAAGTTTCTGATATAACTTAAATCAATGTCAGTATAAAAACGAATTTAATTCGAACAGTTGAAGCTTAAAAAAATCATAGAAAACTTTAGCGAGTAGCTCAGTTCGTTTTTCTTTAACTCCAAATGCAGAGCTCAAATAAGTTTTAGGTCAAAATAAAAGTTGTAGAATGTTCTGTGGTCCAGCTTCGTACAAAATTTCAGATTTTTTGGAGCTCGGGAACATCTGCTTTTAATTCGAGCAATTGAGCAGTTTGTTATGGAAAGAAATTCGAAAAGGGTAGGGTAGTCATTTTACATTGCTGGAAGAGGCACTTGACAGCCCAGTGTAACAGATCTGACGAAAGGGCCAAAAAAGGAACCAAAGTTGCAATTTGGGTCACATAGGTAACTTTTTTCAGTTTGGGCCAAGAAAAGAACCGCGAACTTTAATAGGGCCAAATAAGGAATTCTCTCTATGCAATTACAATGTTCCTAAAGTTGATGCGCGTGTGAAGATATCTTTTGAAAGTAATTTTCAACGGCCATTGCAACCATCTTGTTTTATGTTTTCAATATATTAAAATGTTGGATGATTAAATATGGTGTACTTGTGGTTACCAACTTCTCGAACCTTCGGTGAATTTTGGTAACTGTTTTTGTTGAATAGGCCTTTAACATGGACGCTAGAAGGTTTATCAGCGCAATATATTCAAGCCAGGATGTGCGCCCAGTCACACAAATTGTTATGAATTTGCCCAATGACGCTGCAGAATTTTTAGGTGAGTATTCCCTGATTCCGTTAGATTTGCTGGTTGGAAAACAATGCTTTTGTTCCTCCCGAGTGAAACTTCCATTAATGTCTCTGCCCTTGCTTCTTTACATTTTCATGTTTTAGTGTAGTACTGTAGTCTTGGAATATAGGTTTAGTGTAATTCCTTTTGTTTGGCTTCATGGGAGAACTGCAGTACAAGTCGTACATCTGATGAAATTGTCCCAAGATAACTTTAATGGATTGTCATTACCGGATTTGGAAATTCTGCATTTACCAATCTCATATATAATTGCACCTGCATTTTTTTTCCCAGATATATTCAGAGGAATTTTGCAGAACAGTCGATTGGGGCTACATCGTGTCATGCCAATGATCCATGTGTATGGATTTTCCAAAGCAGAGGATCCTGAAAATGACTTCCATGAGGTAAGCACTGTATGACCACAACAACATTTTATTTTATTTTTTGTTTGTCGACATAACTTCTTTTAGTTACTAATAATGCCTACACAAAAATTGCAGAGGATAAATTTAGCATTAGGGGAGAACGTCAACATCGTTGAAATGCACAGAGTTCGTCTTGTTGCCCCTGGGAAATGGATGCTATGTGCATCTTTTACCCTTCCAGAATCTGTTGCATTTGCAAAACCGAAATACATTAATTATTGATTTTCTTTAGTTCTTTCTATCGCAGTTGTTTTCCTTTCCTTTTGTAAGCAGATTAGTTAGATGATACATAGATTATTTCTAACCCTGGATCCAAAGTAGAAATTAAGCAATGCTTGCTGTCCGCTGCCATGATCCTAAATGGAGCGTAGAAACGTGCTGCTTGCAAAGGCATTGTACTCCCAGGAAGACCTGTTAGAACTTGACCTATTTTTAACAAAGTTTGTTTGAAAAAAATGGAAATAAATGTACTTTTTCTGCAGCTGTTTTGGAAATAAATGGAAATAAGTTTGCCTAATAATTGTTTGCAATCACGGCATGTGTAACTTGATACCAAATACAACTTTACTTTAGGCTCGAGAAACAGTTAACAGGCTGAAGGACTGTTATGACTCTACCTGCGTCAAGTTCAGCTGCTGTAGGGTAAGATTGAAGCGTTAGGGGGAAAAACAAATGTCTTTCGAACCGTGATTTCATAAATGATAAATGTACTTTGATAATGATACCGCAGAAGGAAAAATATGTAGCATGAAGTACTTTATTAAGGCAGGGAACAAAACCTATGATGCCAGCCACATCTCAATATGGATGGTGTTCTAATTTGATATAACATTTGCAGCATACAATGCTTATTTGGTAAAAAAATATACTAGACATAGCACAATAATGTCCTATCCTTGAATTAATTCAAAGTAGTGATCCAAATAACTCTAGTTAAGTCTAGCCAGTTTTCCAGAAGTATGTTACATCTCCTGGAAGAGGAGCATTATCCACGGCCAACCTGGACACCTTGTCCACCTACCTCAACCTTAAAGCAGCAAAAACCATGTGATGCGAGTTCTGCAGTGACTTTCTCCAGAATTAAGTCGGATGATACTGGCATTCAGGTCAAGGAAAAACATGTATTATCACGGAAGGAACAGTAAGATAAAATAGATGCAAACAGTAAAACTGCATATGTGCAAGATAGACAAATAAAACAATGGTAGGAACAATGTAATGAGGTACTGCCATTGAATAAAATTATATAATAGAAAACTATGCAGTGCCATATCAATTAACTAAGTAGGTGAATTCAGAAATACATATCTTAAGAAATTTAATGATCCATAGGGTATGTATGCATTATAAGACTTCTATATATCTATAGGTCTAATTCATCACTGTTCATCTAGATTAGATGGAGTTATATTTTTTCTTACATGAATAAATATTTCTCAGCAATTAGTATTTTGCATTTACTGAATGGTCACTGTACCAAATGTTGGTATCCTGCCAAATTCACCATCTGTAAGCATCAAGGCAAGAAAATGCCTGATGTGTCTGGAAAGCTTATAGTTGAAGGACGTCTAGTATTTATGTTATTATATAAAAACCAAGTTGGAAACAATGGAATTAGGATGCCAAGAGGATACAAGTTGGTATCAGAGTCAAAACGCAGCCTCCACCACCAGCACCGGTTAGCTTCGAGACCAGATTATACTTCAAAGTTGTCCGTAACACGGTTTCTATAGAAGCATGGCTGACTCCCATGCACTGAAGCAAACCTTGGTTCATCTCCATAAGCTCAGCTAGTTTTTCCTCCTTTGAGGTGATGGCTATTTCATCCTCAGCTGCTAACTCAACAATGCTCGAAAGTTCTTCACTGATAGAGTTGACTGCATTGAAGACGGAAGTCATAGCATCTGGATGCCTAGAGGCTCTTTCTGATACACCAGCAACCAAGGCCTTTGTGTTCCTACCAACTCTTGTATCAGTAATGAGCATTTTCACGGGGTTCCTAGATTTAAGGTTTGTCAGTTCCCCCTTCTTGAACTTGATCATGCTTCCTAACATTCATACAGCAGACTTAGTGAACCAATATGAATAATAAGAACTGACAGCAGAGGAGTATGAGATGACTAACTAGCAGTATGTGTGAAAACTGAAAAGTCAGATGGGCACCTAAAATGCGATTATATATGTGGAGGTTGCTATTCATAGATCCATGATTGGACACTTCTTTGACAACTTAGCTCATTTATAAACAATTCAGAGTACAACTATAACAATGGTGCCGTTAAGTAATCAAGATGTTGTCCACCGGAGGCAATCATGAGTTCGAAAGCGATTCAGTACTGCCAAGTTGATGGGTGAATCTAACAGCATACCGAAAGTGCTGACGGCATTGTCGATGCCGGAAGGCTTGCCATGAATGATCTTCTCCCCTTGGAACGCCCACTGGTTTACCAGCTCAAGATCATCCTTCTCAAACACCTCCCACTCCTGGTCTTGACTGCCTCCTCCAACACCAACCGCGCCGGCGGCCGTCAACAGCGCCCCTGACATGGACACACAGAATGCTGCAGACGAGCCGAGCCCCGCACCCATTGGGAGGTCCGAGCACACCACCACCTTCCCAGGTTTGCACCTGCCCAAGAGCTCAGCCAATCAAATCTGCTACTGGGAAGTGACAGCATTTTCACATGATTGCTTCGGGAAGAGGATTCCGAACCCCAGGATGGAGGTGTAGAGGAAGAGGAAGGCGGAGAGGCCGGCGGAGAGCCAGATCTTGGCCTCGGGGATTTCGTGTTCCTCCAGAAGCTTAGCCATGGCAGCCAGCTCGTCCGGGGAGCACCGCGGAGGCACGAGCACGGCCATGAGAAGGTGAGGCCCGAGTCCTTCAGGTCCAGCTCTACCAGGTCGGCGGCGCCACCTTCTCCTGCCAAGAACGAGCTGTAAAACAGCGGCGGGCAACGAAGAATCGGACGGTTCGTTCGAGACCGGGGCCGGAGGAGGATGGCTGGATGGATACCTGCGGGGAGGAGGCGGAGAGAGGTGCTCGGCTACGGCGGCGGAACCGTGGACGACGGCGTGCTCGCCGGCGAGGATGATCTTGCCGGGCGCGCGTGCGCGGACCTCCATTGATGCGATCGATCTCAGTAATGACTAGGCCGGGTGAGTGACGAGTGACGACGACTCACCCCGGCAAGACCACGAGCACGACCGCACGAGGGGCAGGGATCAGCGAATCACTGTGCGCTTTGTACGCATCGCATCGGGGACATCGGGGAAAGGGACTTTTGTCGAACCCTGAACTTGTTCAGAACTCCAGATGATAAATCAGATTGTTGACGTATTTGCCCTGTTTTTCCTTTCTTTCTAAAATGGCTGCAATTCTTTCTAGCGTCGCCGAGCTTTTTAAATTCCTTTTATTAGTCTTATCACAGAACTTGTTCATGGTAAATTGGGTATGCAAAACCTACCTATAAAAAGACAAAGGAGTTGAGCGCTCAAACTTTCAAACTACTAATAAAATGAACAAAGGAAATGAAATTCATCTTTGTTTCTTCGTAGGGCAATGCTATAGCACAACATATCTAATAATACGAAACTACGAATCCGGCCCATGCTCACCATGCCCGTCGTTACAATGTTTAAGAGAAGTCACGAAAATATGGGTTATTTCAACTTATATCTTTGAATGTTTTTTACTATAGCTACAATGCCAGAGAGTGATTAAATCGAAGAGACAAAACCGTCGTAAGTCATGTCAAACAGGGGAGTAGCTCATAGAAATCCTTTTGTAATCGGAATTGATTCGTATTGAAAGCTTGTCTTCTCTATATTAGTGTGCACTGACATGTCTAATTTGATTAGAAGCACTCTTATATTAAAAGCTAATGTGACATGCCACCCCTATCTCACAAAAAATGCCATTCTAACTTTATTCAAAAACAAGTTATTTTAAAATTGATAAAACTTCAATGAAAAGTACCAATATACGCCACCCGCCCAAAAAAACAAAAGGTACCAATATACGCCATGAAATCTATTCATATGTGTCTATTTGGTATCATAAATTTTGATAGTATTTCCTATAAATTTAGTCACATTTAGGGCTCCTTTAAAACAAAGAAATTTTGGAGGAAAAATAGAGGAATTGAATCCTAAGAAAAAAAACCTACATGTGCCCTTTGAATGGTAGGATTGCTTCAAGGAATTTTGGAGGATAGGAAACTTTCCTCCACATTTTGGAGGAACTCTAGCATGAGTTGTAACCTTATGTTTCTAATTCCTTTGAAAGTTCTCTCTTTGGCTCTTTTTTCTCTCACTTGTTAATGTACATCTAACTCTAAGGCCCTGTTTGGAACACTAGGAACGAAAAACACAGGAATAGGAAAAAAACACAGGAATGAAGAAAACGCAGGAATTGGAGAAGCCACAAAACCACAGGAATTCAAAACAGAGGAATTGAGAATTTAAGATGTTTGGATTGCAGGAATAGAAACACAGGAAATAAGATGTTAGACAACTAAATAAAATCTTTTGAAGATATGCTATTGTTATTCATTCCTCATAAATCAAAATAGTAACCTTTATAATCGCAACGCTCATGCCTCTATTTTTTTATAAAAATAAGGGTGACCTGAAATACGTGTATGACATTTGCTAACCACCGCGTGTATTAGCTCATAATTAATTGTTGCATGCAGATCATTAGACTATTTTGCACTATTTTTTTATTTGGAAATCAATGGATGGTAGAGAGTTCTAGCTCATCTCCTTTCGGAGCTCCGATCCATTATCTCTCCTTGAAATGCACATGCATTGCCTAATCTCTCTTTGCCTCTTGTGTTCTCAATTACTCATTCCAAAATTTTAATCCCCAATCGAGCTGCTCTCTCCCCGCATGTCTCTGCTCCATGGCAAGCAGCAGACTCGCGCAGCCACAGCTCCCAGCTGCCAGGCACAGCTCCTCAACGACTTTCGCTTCAGCACAGCAGCACTTAACGAAGCATGAGTGGCTGGTCAGCT
>LAPY01003187.1:0-10947 GCA_000970635.1 Eragrostis tef | reverse complement strand
CAGCTCGACGACGGCCGCGCCCTCGGCGCCGGCGCGGATGAATGGCGCGTCGCGCGGCGTGGCGAGGAACGTGACGGCCGCGGCGAGGCCTCGCCGGAGGAGGAGGCGGGCCAGGTGGATGAGCGGCATGGCGTGGCCCTTGGCCATGAACGGGAGCATGGCCACGTGACGGAGCACCGGAGACGACGGGGAGGAAGAAGCCATGGCCGGCAGGGGAAAAGGCAAGCGAAATGTGGTGAGCGGCTCTCAATGGTGTGTCAGACTGTCGGTAGCAAGCTGCCAACGTTTATGGTCTCTTGTGATGCTGCATTTTTGTGCTTTTAGTAGTCGCTTTCAATAGAGCTTACCGGAGAACCTTGAAACTTGTGGTAGAGGTTAGGTTGGACAGACGAAGGCCACATCTACTGTACCTATACCGATCCGAACAGGTGCAGAAATAGTAAGGTATCGCTCCGTTCATGTTTGTTCGCTGTCATGTCCTCCTCGGCTCACAGGAAAGCGAGAAAGTGTACCATCCCCAGTACAAACAGGCTCCAAAATCTTTGTAAATCTCGAAACGTCGAAGCGTTCCTACAATCAGGAGGCGGAGACGTCGCAATTATTCATTTCGCGTTCGAATCTTCAGAGACAGGAGTACAGGATTGTATGCTGTGGTCACGCCGATGATCCTAACATAATCAGTTCCCCGTGACCGTGAGCGGGCACAGGGCAGGTGCTCTTCAAAAACAACTGGCATGTGGATGCAGTGTTATTGACAGAAAATTGTGGATGTGGAATTAGCTTTCAAAATGGCCGGGCGGGAGGGGAGAAGGCAGCTGCCACGGAACCAAACCAGACCATTAGTCTTGACAGAACACTGTCCTCATCATCAAACGCTCCATGAGCTACATATAATTGCCCTTCTAGGATTTAGCCTTCAGTACGTGCGGCACTGCGGCGCTGACTGGAGATAAGTGTAGCTTCTCAGTTGAAACAAGCTTCGATCTCTTTTTAACTCTCGAGAGGACGAGCCGTACATACGTTTGGGACATGTTACAAATCATTTTGAATTTGAATTTCCATAGCGTACATAACCTACAACCAAGATGTGTTGTGCCAGAGGCCACCAAGGCACTAACTTCGTTTCTTCGCAAAAAGAAAAAAAAAAGAAAAAAAAAAGAAGACGAAGAAGAAGAAGAAAGGCACTTCTTTGAGAAAAAATCATGGAGCTCCGGTGGTACAAGCAGAAATGGGCCCAACAACTTATTTGTGGGCCTACAAGAAAAACAGCTTTCATGTTGCAGGGTTACTATGTATCGTACCACCGCATTTTGTGCAGTTCATCTAAAATAGTTACTGCTACTTTACCTCAGATTAAACTTCAGCGAACTGGGAACACTGTGTGACAATGATAACCATAAGCGACCTACTATGGTGAATACGAGCTCTCCAATTCCATGGACTTCTGCATCGCAGTAGAGAAAGAGCTGACCAGGTTTGCTGGCAAAACAAAAGCGACTGGACACCGTGTCTTACTTCCAACATATTTTCATGGTAATAAACACAAATCCTTTGTTACAATATAACAGTCTTGTCTCAATGAGAAAAAGGAAACAAACCAAATACACAAGATTAGCACCAACCACAGGGCTTATTGGAGATATTTGACAACCCAGGCTAGGAAAAAGTTTATTAGATCTGCTCTTCGATGTCTTCTTCTTCATCATCGTCGTCGAATCTGATTCTTATAGCCATTTTCACATTGTTCCACAATGTCAAAAGGAACCTTCTTCTATGATTCATATTCGGATGATCATGTAAGCAGCGTTCACAACCATGCAGCGTTCTTCAAAGGGGTGACGACGGCCTTGATCTGCAAGTAGTTCTTCAGGCTGTCGATGCCCTTCTCCCTTCCAATGCCGCTCTGCTTGTACCCACCGAAGGGGATGGCGGCATCGAAGATGTCAAAGCAGTTCACCCAGACAGTCCCAACTTTGAGCGCACGTGTCAGGGTGTTGGCAGTGTCTAGGTTGTTGGTGAACACACCGGCAGCCAGCCCGTACTGGCTCGCGTTGGCCCTCTTGATGACCTCGTTGAGATCGCTGTCAAAAACAAAATGAATCATGATCCAGTTTTTTCTTAGAATTTCATTGTTGTTCTTCACTAGTTGACTGCTGTTGAGAGTTTCATAACAAAACATATGAACTAGAGTTCTACTCACTTGAATTTGAGGATCGACTGTATCTTGCCTCAAATAGAAGAGAGATATGTTTTCATTAGTATACTTTGATGCAGCTAAGCTTACCTGCACGTCTGAGAAAATCGTTGGCTGGACGTAGAAGCCTTTGTCACCTAACCTATCACCACCCGTCACTAGGTTAGCTCCACTGTCCACACCTGACCTAATGTAGCGCAGGATCTTGTTGAACTGCTCTTCGTCAATCTAGAAAAGGGAAGTATGCAGGTTACCATCCAGTCAAACCGCAGAGAAAATTCGGAAAATTGTGGCATGAACAATTGTGATCAAGTCAAGACAAGGAAATTTGACATTCATATGATTCTACTGCCTGATGAACTTTAAGATTGAAGGAGTCCAAACATATGCTTTTGCATGAGTTTTGTTTCCTGCATGTGATGTGGTTGCTCATTGAGTAAAACATGAAGCTTGGGTGAGTTCTAGTGCTGTACTGCACAATGGACTGGAAACATGATTACTGACTGAAGGAAGTTTATTAAACTTCCAGGAAAACTACAGAATTAATGATTGGTGACATGATTGTTGGTCGGGAACTAAATAACTCAGCGCCATAAATAGTACCTGAGGACCTTGTTCGACACCTTTCCTGAATGGATCGCCAACTACGCGCTTCAATGCACGAGCCTTAGCCTTCTCCACAAACTGATCGTATACACGCTCATGTACAAATGTGCGAGACCCAGCACAGCAGCATTGTCCCTTAAGAAAAGAGAAGGAAAGATATTCCGGTTAAGAAAACAGGCAATACGACTATAACACTTATCTTACAGGACACCAAAGATACCTGGTTAAAGAAAAGAGCGAAGTGTGCAAGCTCAACAGCCTGGTCAACATCAGCATCATCCATGATAATAAAAGGAGACTTGCCTCCTAACTCCAATGTCACTGGCTTAAGGTTGCTCCTTGCAGCCAACTCAAGAACAATTTTGCCAGTATCGGTTGATCCGGTGAATGCAATCTTTGTAGAATGAGAAAGATATGTTTACTCCAGGCGGCTCTCTATAAAAAGATACATAAATTACAGTGAAGCATAGGTTTACCTTATCGACATCCATATGACTAGCAAGAGAAGCACCAGCAGTTGGACCGAAACCAGAGATCACATTCAGAACGCCCTCAGGGAGTCCAGCCTATTCAAGCAACATGCAACTTTTTATCAGTTCTGGTTCTCCCAAATAATGTGCAGATGTATAAAACACTATTTCTTTTATATTATAATAACAAATCAGGTATATGTTCAAATGTGCAGCTGGGTTTGGGTATGCAATTATATTTGGTATACAACTCTTATTTGTCATCTGTATCTGATTAATCCACATGTCAATATATTCAGTTGATCTTAGCATCACTTCCACTAATAACAATTTTTTTTATTGGAGATAACACAATTGATCGATACAACATGAAAAGAGGTTATCAGATGATTCAGAGACATTCGGTCAGAATACATGTAATGATTTTGCAATAACCAGGAGCTTATTGTAAATTTATTTCTGCACAAACCTCATGCAACAACTTGGAAATATACAAGGCAGATAGGGGAGTTTGTTCCGCGGTCTTGAGCACAACAGTATTCCCACATGCCAAAGCAGGGCCAACTTTCCAGGCGTACATCAAAAGTGGGAAGTTCCATGGGATGATCTGCCCTGCGACGCCAATCGGCTCATGTAACACTTGTACGTGGTGCGGGCCGTCAGCCGGTACGATGAGACCATGGATTTTATCAGCCCAGCCTGCAGAACTGAACACAATCAGAACTATACTGCGTGCATTCTCCCTATTTTTGTTTGTAATATAAGATGTGAGATACTAACCGGCATAGTAACGCATAAGACGGGCCACCATGGGCACTTCAATGAGAGCAGCTTGCTCATATGGCTTCCCATTGTCCCATGTCTCCAATGCAGCAAGCTCGTCATTGTGCTTCTCTATCAAGTCAGCAAATCTCAATAAAATCCGAGACCTTTCCTGCAAAAAAAAAAGATAAAAACATGCATCTATGAGCATGGTAAAGATCATCAAACAACACATCAGAAATAGAAATTGTCAAGCCAACTTAGCCAAGTGTTTACATAGGCAGTCATCTTTGGCCATGGCCCTTCGTCAAAAGCCTTGCGGGCTGCATTGACCGCACGATTAATGTCCTCAGCGTCGCCTTCAGCCACATGAGCAATCACCTCGCCGGTACGAGGGTCTAGAGTTGGGAAGGTTTTGCCTGGACGAAGGTGCATATAATTACCAGTTGAACTGATGCTGACCAGCTTAACATAAGCCACTAAAATGGGAATAAAGCTGAAGTACTATATATACCAGATGCAGAATCAACAAAATCGCCATTGATGAGGAGTTTTGTGTAGTTCACTTGGACTGGGGGCGAGATGGGCTCCTCTGCTACAGCTGCAGTGCTGAACCTCTGAAAGATCCCTGGCAACAGTCCGCGAGTCCCATCTGCAAGCAGAGTATCGTGCTCTGTGGTGAGACATAATAAAGCAAGTTCCTAAGAAAGAAAACTGATTCCAAATGAACCAGTATAAAGCCCAGGTTCACATAATTGGTCAATCTGTTCAGTGCAATTCAGATTCGAGAGGAGAAATACAGAATTTGAAACATAGGAATTGCTTGCAATAACATTCATACTTTCCAAATCCACTCATTTTTTTTCTTGATTTTCAATCGATATATACCTATAATTATGTAGTTGGTGAGTTACGTCATGCTCGTGGTTGGTGGACCTGTACCCCGGGCAAAGAGTACAGTAGCAAACGAAACAGCGGAAAACCAAAAAAAAAAGAGTTCTGATTTTCCAGTGGACCGATAAGGACGGGATGAAATTTTGGCGTCTTATCATGTTCCCAGAAATCTTATCCCTGGCGCCCACCAAAGAGAAAAGTCCGAACTGATGTTCACTCTGTGATACAGTTGTGACGCACAGAGCCAAGAAGCCACGCATTCATAGACGTAAGGCGAGGGCAAGGCCGGGAATTTACATAAAGTCTGTCCATATTAGCTGAGCAGACAGCAAAGATGGTACAGAAGATGACACCGTGGGGGAAAGCAACGTACTATGATGGAAGCTGCAAGGATGATTTTCCAAGAGATGAGGGCTGATACAGTACACAAAATAAGACACGCATACACAGATAGAGAGAGAGATCACTAACTAACTATTTAGAGAAAATTACTGGTGACCAATCAGTTTTCTTTCTTATTGTTACAAGAAAGAAAATGCTACCAGATCGAAATTTTCAATCAGCAGTCACCTAAGCAAATACTAAGACTGATACAAAAGATTCTTTTAAAAATCAATTAACGAAAGGAAACAAACTACTACTAAGACTGAATGACATTAATCCAAAGGGATTCAGACGCAACCTCTACACAGTGGTACCAAAAATACCACGTGTTCTCAGATCCAAAAAGTCCAACAAGAAAAGGTGCAGACGACACCGCATCCGATTCCCTTGACAAGATCGAAGAAACAAAACAAACGCTTGGGGGCAAACGGTGGTACTAGTATATACAAAGGACATCGGCGGCGCCTTTTGCTCATTAACAAAACTAAGATCAAGAACTCCAATGAAACTGAAGCGAACAAACTTTGTTACGAGCAAAGACCAAGGACGATTAAAGATTTCGTTCGTATGACGAGCTTAACAGAAGGATGCAGGGTCCAAGAAGTACGGAGCAATGAATTTGACGGGTAGTACCTGGCCTGCGGAGTGCAGAGGGGACAGCAGGCGGCGCGCCGGCAGCGGAGGCCCTGCCAGCGAGGAGGCAGCGGGCGACCAGCGAGGAGGCGGCCTTCCGTGTTGTGGCGGCGGCCATGGAGAATTTATTGCGGGGAACGGATCGAATCGAACCTTCTGACGCTCAGTAATGGAAGCGGATGTTCGCCTGTACTTGCAGGCGTCCCCAGCAGCAGCGGTAGTTCGCTGGTGGAAGTGAGGAGTGACGGGGAGGAGTAATGGCTGCCTCCCCCTTTGTGTCTCGGATTTGGCCTTGATTTGTTTGGGGAGGAAAGCGAGAGGGATCCTCCAGGTTTTAATAGGCCAGCGTGCTGGACTTTGGGTGGAAAAATGAGGGTAGTTTTGGCATAATGGGACGGATATTGTGGAGGTTGAGATGGTGGGGGACCCCACATACAAGAGAGACGTGATGGGCTTAAGGGTCTCTTTAGTTATAATATAATTGAATTTGATGGGGAGGAATTTTCTGCGGATGCTTGTCAAGTTTAGTCGCTGCACGTGTAGTGGTCGTTTTATCTCTATATGAAAATTCAACATATTCTCTTCCTTGCCTTTAGGCAATTGATTTTCCGTGTCTGTTGATATTGGCATTGGAAGATGTTTTTCCAGTTAAATGTTTGACTCAGAAATACTATGAAAAACAATAATTGAACTAAGGGCAAGAAGAATTAGTAGCAACCAATATTGTACCTGGTTTACAGATTGAAGAGGCGGTTGCAGGTCGCCTGACTACAGAAGGCTTTGAAAAGAGACATCGGACGTTGAGCGAGGTAGGAGCCCTCGGTGCTACGGCCATGGCAATTTTGTTTGAAACCCTATTTGGTAATGTGCTCGGGATGTGAGGTCTGTGAATTATTAATATGCACACTTCACGGATATGGCCTTGGGTTTCAAGAAGAATGAGATGAGAGAACCTATGGTTATGGTTTCCGCTTAGATGTGGGTTGATAAAGTGTTTATATAGTTGAGATGGAAGACATACATTTAATGGTTGTCAAGTTGGTACTCTGCAAATGCAAGAGGACATTTTAGATGAGAAAAATTCAGCATACTTCTTTCTTTTCATGTGTTTTAGTGTATAATTATTTGACACAATACCGATAGATCACGATAGTGACTAACAGAAAGTTATGTTTACATAAAGACCGACAAGTTTAAGAGATTTTCGTGATAAAGGAAATTCTTGCTAGAGTCGCCTGAGACAGGCTAACAGAGTTTTTTATTGCCTGTAACGGTTTGGAAAAGGAAACCAAGCACGTCGTAAAATCTGACTGAATGCGTTGGGGCTGTGGTAACACGACAACAACATCTGCTGCCATAGAAGATGGCACCTCGCTGCAACGTGCATCATACATACTGACTGGCCGGTGCGGTTAATTCATAAGCTAAGCTAAGTCACAAAGAAACGGGATTCCAGAAGGATACAGCGAGCCAGACAAACAAATTAATCGCCTTGCACATCCTGCAGCCGTAACCAGGACGAAAACTAACAAATAAGTTCAGGACAGCGACGGATATCTACTAATATATCAAAGAAAATAGCTCAAAACCTTCACCCTCCTTTTCATTCGCTCTCTTGAATTTTCAGAGATGGAAAATTTGGTTGCTGTTAGGTAGCCCACAAAACTTCGTGGTGCCACTGTGGAGTCACGAGGACCACACCGCTTGCGGCGTCTAGCAGACTGAAAAAGTTGCATGTCAGGGGTTGTTTGTTTTATGGGGCAAATTTATTTTGTCCTGTAACATAAAAGAGAATCTTACTATTTAAGAGTATTAAATAAAATTTAATTATAAATTTTTTTTGACAGCTGAGTGCTAATTTAGAGACGAATCTAACGAGTCTAATTAAGCTATGTTTTGTTATAGTGATGCTATAGTAACCATCTTTTAATTACGGCTTAATTACCCTCGTTAGATTCGTCTCACAAATTAGCACAGGATTCTGCAATTAGTTTTGTAATTAGACTTTAATTAATACTCCTAAATGACAATATTTCAAGTGGCTAAAATCTTGGAAAAAAACGAACAGCCACATATGCATCGATCGCCGAAAGTTTTCTTTGTGGTACTGTGGAAACCGTGACACTAAAGCAGACCTAGTACGTACATTAAACTCTAGGACAGAGCAGTGCATAAACATTCGCTAGAGCCAAGTTCCTCTGAAAACACACATCACAAACACAAACGGATCTGCATTTTTTGTCACGATAATGCAAGCAGGAGAAGAACCTTATCAGCTGTTCATGCACACGCTATATATCCTATGCAGATGCTTGCAGTTGCAGCTTGCAGGATCACTCTCATATACTGTAATGCATATGCAGGAATACTGGGTGCTGTGCAGAGTGTTCCACAAGGGGAAAGAAGAAGCCGATCACGCCGGCAGCAGCGACAAGATTGTTTGTCATCCCGGCGGTGGCCCTCTCTTCTCGCCACCGCAGCCGCCTGCAGATAACCTCGATGGCCAATTATTTCCGATCACCGTCAGCTCGTCATCACCAATTACAAAAGACATGCCGGCCAGATCCGGCAATGCTCCAGCAGGCAGCGTCACCAGATGCTGGCTTCGACATCTCATCTGAATCGACACGAGTTATAGGGGCTAACAACGAGATGCTCATCTACGATGGTGGAAGATACATGCAGGAGATGGACATGGTGTTTTGCTGGAGGGTGGCAACTACTCCTTCTAATTAAGGCTCTATAGGTAGCTGGTAGCCCTGTTGCAAGTAGAAATGTGATGACTTAATCACCTTGCATATATATGATTTATGCTGGCGCTGTTTGAACATAACAATTATATATATATAGGTGTAGCTACTCCCACATTTGTATCTCACAATCTAGGAGGTATTTTTTCATACTTGGGGTTTCTAAAAAAAGTATGTACACATACTTGATTTTAAAAAGTGGTATGTAGACATATGCTTTTTTTTATATGAGGACACATCAAGTATATGGACATACTCCTTTTTCTATACAGGAAACGCGATATATAATAAAATGCAAAAAAATGTGAGCTCCACTCAAAATTTTTCATGGTTATCACTTTGAAAAATCTTATTTTGGGTATATGTACATACGAGCCTAATTAATCTATGTTTTGCTACAGTGATGCTACAGTAACTATTGTCTAATCACATCTTAATTATCTTCATTAGATTCGCTCGCGAATTAGCCTAAGACGTCTGTAATTAATTATGTAATTATATTTTTTTAATACTTTTAAATAACAAAATTTTTTTTACGTGACAAGAAGAAAACGAACAGACCCTTAGTGTCGACGATGGCCCTTTCGCATGGTGCCCTGCGGTATGCCCATGCGTCATCGCTGCACCTGCGAACTTATAGGTGAGTAGCTAGCTCACATCATTGGCGACAGGAACAGGGGCAAAAGGGAATTGGTTGCACGTATCTGTACACACAACTGTCGCAAAAAAACGGTGCCGTACGTTTCATGCGATGGTAGGTCACTAAGGATGTACAGTACTGGACGGCCGTTTAAATCTCAAATAGTGGAACTAAAAAGAGGATAAGAATGAAGCCATTGACCAAACGGAAGATCGAGTACACCCTTTTATGTCTGCCTCCTACTCGATCCAATCCAACCGCGTAGGAGGGAGACACGGATGACTGATCAAAGTGCATAGGTTATGCATCAAACCACGGATGGTAATTGCATAGTACCATTTCAGATCCAAGTTTTTTTTTTGCGATTATTTCAGATCCAAGTTGCCGCGCTGGCTCAGAACCCCATGATCTAGCAAGTCAACAAGACCTGAACGAACCAAGGTTCGAGAGCCAGACGTCCAGCTGGATGCCATGCGCTGACTCTCTCGGTTCATCTATTCTATTGGTAAGACCTTCCATGGGTTTCATACATAAACAACAAGATAACCTTAACAAGGAAGCTTCAACACATAAGCACATGTTCTCTCCAGCTTCCAAGGACTAGAAATATTTCAACTGATCGTGCAATAATGTTGCTTCTGTTTGTTAATGCACAAGTATGAAGCGCGAGCGCAATAGTTTGGGCAAGAGATCGAGATCAGACGTTGCAGAACTCATCTTGGACAGCTAGATTGATTCGATTTTCATGTATAAACTGTGACAACCTCCTACTTTATTTGTTATATAATAATCTGAATATATCGCTAGAATCATGCCGTGTATAAAGTAAAGGCCAACCGCCAATGTTTAAAGTAAAGGTGGACTAAGTTAAAGCATGCAAACGATCCGTAAGATCTATTTTCAACAGGGGTTCTTCTGCTGTGCCATTAGTAGCTTAATAATAAGTGGATTCTTCTGCTGCGCCATTAGCGAGAACAAATAACAAGTATTTTCCTCTCTGTGTACCACATGATCAACCACCGCACCGTACGATCTTGTGCCAGTTGGCATCTAATTGACAACAGAAACACATAATCTGAAGAAGATGGTTGCTCTGCTTACATATCATATGAACTTAAAAATGGTGTTATTGCAAAAAGAAAAACTTAAAAATCGTGTCGATCATCCCTAAAATGGTTACTGTAGATCAAGTTGATTGGACCATTGATATATTAATCTAATAGAAACATAAGAACCTTCGCACGATTGTCATATTATGCTTTCTTTCTCTCCTATAGTCTTACACGTCTAGCAATAGGGAAAAATACCGCTAAACCAAAGCCTCACAAGAATCATGAAAAATACTTTGAAAATAGGTAATGCCTTATGCATATCTAAATTCTAAATATTGAACTTGGATTTATTTTAAATGTAAAGAAATAGACTCGAAAGAAAAATAAAAGAATGGGCGGCCTGTATCACCACTATGTCCTTGTATTGATTCCAACTTTGTATCTTACAAAAAAGAATTAATTCTGCTTCCAACTTCATATCTTACAAACTTTTGTGCATTATTTGAAAACGTGGTTTGAAGATGTATCGGATACCTGAGTTAAGGTATCCTAATCTGGGACG
>LAPY01003186.1:37319-53143 GCA_000970635.1 Eragrostis tef | reverse complement strand
AAAAAAGGCCTACAGCTTCAGACCCACCTGGCCACATGAGAGAGCTGCATTTACAATCAACCTCATCGTGTTGATCATTTCACTTAATAATTTCTTTTCTGTTCTGTGTTGAAATTGAAAAAAGAAGTGCTGTTCACAGTCTTAAGTCTTAACCTCAGCCACATGCTGCAAGTAGCTGCAAGCCAAACAAACTTGTGGAGTATTTACGCCTTAATCAGGTATTTAGATCTCTTTTCTCCTCAAAGAAAAGAAAGATTCAGGTTGCTTTTTGATCGTTATATGTAGGCAGAAAAGTAGTGAAATAAACAATCTTATCCTTGCAGAAGTGCTTCCACCATTTCTTGCGTGTGCTTCTATGCTAAAATGAGAACAACACCTCTTGCAGTTATTGTTACACAGCATCACTCTACACACTTATTGCTTACATGATCAGTTCCATGTTCAGAGCTGCCTCTTCTGGTCACCGTTGAGGTGAAGAACATCGGCGTCCTCAAAAACCCGGAGCGTCGCCAGCTGGATGAAATCAGTGACTTGAACCCCCACAGGCCTACAATTTCGAACACAAAAGAATCAGACCAAACAGTCATGGATGTTTTTTCATCGTACGTTTCCAACCTTGCAACGATACCAAGAATCAAGAAACAAAACATTCAGAATTCAGATGCTTACCATGGAAAGCAGGCCTTCTCTGGCAATCGCATCCCGATCCTCGGGCCTTCGTCGTACCCTTCACAGATCATTTCCCCCTTCTCATCTCTGTAGCACACTATCCCTCTCAACTGGTCCTCAAACACCTAGCAGTTAGAAAACAAAAAGTTCAGAACAAGAGACTCCGTATGCATACCTCTCTGATCGTGTACTACCCATGTCGATGCGCCTACCTTCTTCCTGTCTGTTGCAGTTACAGCAACGGAGAGTTGCGACGAAGAACTGCTGCGATGAGCAGAGATGCTGAACCTGAACGCTTCCTTCCTTGTGCCAAACCTTCGGCTGATCATGGCCATGGAGGAAGAAGGGTGGTGATAACAAGAGCCCCTGGCCGCCATTGATTTGGCTTCTGGTGAGAGGCAAGGTGTTCAGCAAAGGGGCTTTCCGCTAGGCTGAAAACAATGAATTTATAGGAGATGGACAGAGCAGAATGGGGTCACAAACCTACTAGTACCATTTTATTGAAAGACTCAACAGGTAAGGTATGATATATGGCAACATGTAGTGATAGATGAAAGGGTAGAGACTAGAAAAGGGAATGCAATCATGTTGTGTAGGAAGGAGCAATGCTTTCAATTATTTTGGCTGCATGTTATAGTTGACTTGGTTCATCCAGTACCTCTTATTATTGTAGTATGTAGATGCATCTACCTGTCGTTGCTGGTCAGTTGATGTCAGACAAAACTATGAAGTGGTAGCATGTTATAAGCAGTTGTATCTATAACAACAAACCGTTCTGTTTTCGGGGGAAAAAAAGGACAGTTTCAGCTGTGTTTGAAAATAAAAACTTTTATTTTTTATGGCATAAATTTAAATTTGAATCATCACATGGAGGGTTAAACGTTTTTAGAAAAAGCGACAATTTCCCCCTACTACTATCGCAGCTTTAACCTCATGTTGCCATTTTGGTTGGAGCAAGAACTTTATTGTTCCGTAGCTCTCAGCTTTGTGTAGTCAGAAAGAGTTCAATCATTATAATAACCCACATGGGGTTCACTTAGCATGGTCCATTCATTTAAGTTTTCTATTCATAAAAAAGGGAGCAACATTCACTAATTGGTTTCTTGTCGCCGCACGATGTCTTGCTCGATCGGTTGGGTTTGGTGGGCCCCTGCCATTACCTCACGAACATTATCATCATAATTTGATAGTAGTAATTTTCCCTAATCAACTAGACACCAATGGCTACTTGGCCATCTTATCTGGTGACGTGGAAGACTCATTAAAACAAGTGCTAATCCATCCAACTATCAACGGTGAATGAATTAAATCATGGGTGGCAATTCTCTTGTCTTGGTGCACCAGTGCATATTTCAGTCTGTTATGGCAGGCATAAGATATTTAAATTCTATCATGTTTGTGATACAAATTACAAATTCGAAAAGTTTTTCTTTGGCTTTAGGATAATACTTCACTCAATTGAAAAACAGTTGGCTCTAATTCGAGCATAAATTGAGGTATGTCTTCACACGCAGGCCCAAATCATGTTTATTCATGGGAAACAAGTTCGTTGATGTGTCATGTCAAATTTAGGTTTCGCATCCTAACCGCTCACATGTCCCAACAACAACAAATAATTAAACTGCTTCATTCATCGTAAGGTTCGACCATAAGAGAGAGAGAGAACATAATGCAGCTTCCAATCATTATTGAACCTACCAGATGACAAGGTCTACCAGGCGTACCAGGCACCAGCACTGAATCATCAGTTTGGTCTCACAACGTTCACACGGTGTTTAATCACCACGGTGATTGTTTAAGAGATTCAATATCGCACATCAGCACGGGGAGCCAGCCAACCAGGGATCGATCCCTGCTACCCGCATGGACTTCAAAATATAAACCACAGAGGGAGAGGAGACAGAGAAGCCGCAGCCAGCAGCTACCAATCCTCAGTTCCGATATGTCAAAACAAATATCTTCACTGAATTTGCTTTTTTATACATAAAATATAAACCCCACATACAATCCCAGGTTCCAAAACGCAACTATTAAAAAAAAAAAAAAAAAGGAATGCACATCAACTGATGCGCGAAAGACACACAAAAGCTAAAGGTTCAGAGAAGCGAATTAGTAATCTGAAGGTAAACTAAATTTGTTAGATTAACTTCCTATCTTCTATAAGACAACCGGCCATGCCCAGCTACTCTTTATGCCCTGCGTTTTAGTTCTCGCAAGATCTGTGGTGTCTTCAGCCATCGAGTTCTGACTTCTGCAGTTGTTTCCTCATGCGGATGGGAGCAGATGTTTTCACTTTTGAGGAGCGATAGCAGCAGTATCCATGCCTTTCTGGTTAGATACGGCGGACGCAAGAGCAACTGGCATTATGCAGAATCCCTTGTTCTGAAGGTACTGCATTGCACTGGTGATACTTGATTCCATCAGTTTCACAACCTCTTGCTCAAAGGCTAAGGTATCTTCTGAATCTTGTACATCTGGTAGTCCGTGTGCTGTGGTTGTAGCTGACAAAGGTTGACCGCCACAGTCCTACATGAAGTGTGACAGTGTACCAAGTACATAATCAAACTCATTAGTGCACGGATATATATCAGTATATTGAACTGAACTATAGGCAACTAGATAAAAAGTTTCGCACCTCAGTTTGAGATTCACTGAGAAGGGGAAGAACTGCTCCGGTAGCACCAAGCCTACTCATGCTCAAGACCTGAAACCGAGAATCAGAAATGTTAATCGTCTAGCGAAGCTACCTGTTTGTTTCAAAAAACTATTCACAGTCATACCTTGACCTGAAGCTGAAGAAATTTCACATAATCAATAATCTCATCTAGCATTGATGCCTTGTCTGCCTGCTCACACCAAAAAAATTTGTTGACACCATTTACAGAAAGGTGAAACTGTTGTATTATTTTGTATGATATTTTGGCTGTCTCTAACGAGCTCTGCGGCAGCAGTAAGGGGGTATTGGGATGAGTTGTATTTTATCGGGATATTTAGCATGTAGTTCAAAGTTAGACTATATTTGAAACTGCCTATGAAATATCTCCAATTCAAACAGGCCTTAAACCACTAATGTATTAAAAACAGCACTAAACTGGAAGTGAATCACTGACTAAACAGGTACTGGTTATAGGTTGGCCTTAACAAGATCAAATATTCAGTCCAGTGTATTTATAGGTATTTATAGAACTGAAAATAAATATTTCTTTACTCCAAAAAGGACCTAAATTTTTTAAAACATTCAGTTTATTGTCTCCCTAGGTAGATTTCAAACTATAATTCAGAAAACAGTTCGTATTACGTACAAGTAGCAATTTTTTATCATTATCTAGATGAACATTTGCAAATCTAAAAATGCATAGAGCAAACTAAATAAAATAAGAAAGGATACCTTGTTGGAATTAGGGACAAGGTCTTGCAAATTTTTCATCCTATCTGAAATTTTCTCTCTACGGAGCTGCAGCAAAATAGAAATTGCAGTTAAAACTTTATTCTACAAACAAAAAGGAAAGCAGACAGTTCAAAAAGGTCATGCAATTGTTCAGTTGGTCCTAAACTGAGCTGATCTCATAAAAAAAAAACTAACCCGTTCAGCAATGCTATGGGGATCAGTTGCCTGTCCACGGCGAGCCCTAACTCGTGGCTTCACGCCCGAACCATTTCCATTAGCTGAGTTTGCTTGGATCTGTACACCAGAAGGATGGCTAACAGGGCCTTCACTTTTATTTTCACTGGTACATGATGGCATCTAACCATTTGCAAATAAGAACCCCATCTCAAATACAGTCTGATGAAAAGCTGCATAAAAAGGAGCTCTTCAAATGTGGACAGACGTTCAAGAGAGAAGGAAAAAAAAACCTTTGGAGGAATCAGGGTCCCTTGTGTTGCAGTGACTGCCATCTGGTTACGAGCAGCGACAGCAGGGACAGGAAAATCACACATCACATTTTGCTCCTGCAGTGTGTAATTTGAGTTACGGGTACAGATGAAATGAATAGTAAGATGCATTTGCCAATAGTAATTTGGTGACACTGTTTGAAACTAAACCTGCTTCTGAGTCTTGAAGGCACTGGCAGGTAAGTTTGTCTCCTGAATCATAGCAAATGAGGGGAGGCTGCCACTGATAAACTCTTTGCTATCCTGCATAACAAGAAGAAATAGGAAAAAATAAAGAATGAAAAAGATTAGAAGCTGTCTATGAAGTTTTTTTTTCTTTTGGAAGAAAAGATGTCTATGTAACGAGCATTACATGTATTGTTGCTAAGGCAGCATTGTCAAATACTGAGATATTCCCATTTTGAAGGCCTCTTTTGTTCAACATAACATCAGTCTGTGCTCTTCCAAAACTGAAAGCGTCTAGATGTACTGGCTTCATGAATGAAGAACCATTTTCGTATGTGGAACACAAAGTTGAGGCTGAAGAAACAGCATGTACATCAGTGAGAAATGCAGAAACTTCACTGCCATTACTATCAATCGAGCTGGATAAAGTATGAGGCAGTTCTGCAAATCCAGGGGCATCCAATTGCGGATGAAATATTCTAGATGTTAAATTGTGCTGAAGCACCCCAGAGTTCACTAAATCACTCTGTTGGCTGCTATTGCTCTGCATTTGTTGAACCTCCATAAGATTGTTAGTAAGATTATCCTTAGATAGAATCTCAGCAGATAACAAATCAGCATGGGCACTGTAAGGCAAGCATCCATTTGAGAGCAAAGTGGAGTTCTGTCCATGCTCACTGACTTTTAAACTGTGATCTGAACTGGCATTCATGAAATAGCTTGAAGGTGGCATGTTTCCTTCTTCTGCATATGATTGTACTGAAGCAGCAGCAAAACCATAGCTCTCAGAAGGAGGCCATGCTGAGAAGTAGGAATCAGGAGAGTTCTCCATGTAAACCCCACCGATCTGCGACTCACAACTTCTGCTCCAAAAGTAATAGAAAAAAAAGGCAGCTTCTAGAAACTGAAAGTGTCCACAGTTGATAATTTGGAAATACCTGCACTCAAAGAGAAAATCATATTATTTTAAAGATAAAATCGATGGTCATAATGTTTCCTTTAGTACAAAGACAGCACAATTATGATGTCGAAAGGACATAATTAATGGATGCATTCCTGAAAACGGACCTTATGCAGCAGAGAACAGCTGTGAGCTATTCATAGATTGTGCATGGACCGATAACACAATTATACAATCAAATGAATAGAGACGAAATCTAATATGAGACTGCCGTGTGAAGTTAGGCGTGTTCAAGAAACATATTTCGGCACACGCGTTAACCCATTCAGGAAGCCAACATTAAAATATGCCTGGAGGATTCGAATTCCTCTCCACTAAGAATGTTTTGACAGCAGCTCCTCAGGCTGCATCATCATCATATATAGTCTGGCATTGAAACTTTCTACCTTAGGCAGCAGAGAACAGCCGTGAGCTATTCATAGATTGTGCATGGACCGATAACACAATTATACAATCAAATGAATAGAGACGAAATCTAATATGAGACTGCCGTGTGAAGTTAGGCGTGTTCAAGAAACATATTTCGGCACACGCGTTAACCCATTCAGGAAGCCAACATTAAAATATGCCTGGAGGATTCGAATTCCTCTCCACTAAGAATGTTTTGACAGCAGCTCCTCAGGCTGCATCATCATCATATATAGTCTGGCATTGAAACTTTCTACAGAAGGGGATCTGAATCATTCAATTATTTGAATCTTCCCCTTACAAATTATAAAGTGGTGATGGGTAGTTGAATTAAGCCTCCACCATACAACTGATTGATGACATAACCAAGAAAAACAGAGGGGTAACAATAGCAGAACAAATGCAATATTAGAGATTCAGATAGAACACAAGTTTCCCCTCCGTATAATCAAACGAAAATGGCAAATGAAAGCATAGCCTATG
The DNA here is from genome assembly GCA_000970635.1 of Eragrostis tef. Classification (NCBI taxonomy): domain Eukaryota; kingdom Viridiplantae; phylum Streptophyta; class Magnoliopsida; order Poales; family Poaceae; genus Eragrostis; species Eragrostis tef. The sequence continues at coordinate 46,563 of LAPY01003186.1, read as the reverse complement.
TTCAACAATCATGTTAAATACATTTATTCTTCTTTGATCACAATGCCAAGAGAGCACATCTTCCTGCTCTAATATACAGTCAATTCTGCACTAATATAAGAAGAAATGAATGGCGTTTTCATATTCCATTTTGTTACTTCTTACAGGCACAGCTGAATATACAGCAAACTAAGCTACGGAATATTTTCCTCCCCTTGAAGCTAGAGGACGACTGTCTAAGCGACTAATGCCACTATCGATTGCTCGTATGGTACCTTTACATTCTGTACACATATATAGAAGCTCATTTTGTCTTATAAGCAGTAGTCAGAAAACATAAGAAATTATAGCAACTAAATTTCCACTATCATCTGTCCTTAACACTACAATAAAACTTGCAAGTCCCAGAATTCACACCAAGAAACCCATAACCATACCATCGTGTAAGAATCAAGAGAATCAAATACCCTTGAAATTCAGAGTTCTGCATTTCTGAATTCAGAAACGCGAGAAGCTGATATTCGACGGATTAAGAAATTTATTTTCATATACTTGGAATTACCCTATAACACCATCCCTGATTCAGAACCAGATATCAAAAAAAAATCGCTTCTTCCTTTTCAGTACCGCTGCCGTATTTCACTATAGGATTTACAGTATACAAATTAGGCAGAGAAATACAAGTTGCGGACACGGGGATCACAGCCACCCGTATCCATGTAGGGAATTTTCAAACGAAACCGAACCACACGAGTCAAACATCACAATCGCATCAATCAATCCCACACGATCGTCCATCGGGATTATCTCTCTGACATTGCTCTGCTCCGTTGCCACACAACTGAACCCCACCAAGAAACTCTAACCAGCCCACCCCATTAAGAAACGCTAATCAGAACACCCCATCGGCGAAACAGAATCGAACACAGAACCTCTCACCTCTGACGGACGGGCACAGAGATAACACAACAAAATAGAAAACATGCAGCACGGACTCAAGGTTACACTGAAAGGTAAAGGGGAGGAACTGAATTCGGAACTTACCAGAGAGATGAAGACTGAATACCGGACGGCGAGGCAAAAGAGAGACGAGTGAAGTGGTGGATACTGGAGAGGAGAGAAGGGAAGTGACTCGGATGAGAGAGGAGGGGAGAGGAGGCGGTTTGGAAGGAGAAGAAAAAGGGTGTTCCTTGCCGGAGATGAAGACGCGTTTGGACTGATGAAGTGCTGATGCTGAGCCAGGGGGTGCAGGGCAGCGCGGCGCTAGCAGGAAAGGCACAGAAGTTGGCGCACGCCTTTTTTGTTTTTTAGTACCCCTCCTTTTGTTTATTTCTCAGCAGAAGGCATCTTTTGGATAAGAGTATTGGTTTAGGACGGAACGGGTGGAACAAATCAACAAAACATTTGACATTTTGACAAACTAGCTCATCAACCCGTGCACATGCACGGGCTATAGCACATATAATAGAAATTTGTGAATGATAAGTTGCCAATTAGCAGAAAATTTTTTCTGTTTTGCAAATGAAATTTCTTACATTGTTCAAAAGTATGGAAACATACCTTCTCCAACAATGATGTACATAGCAATAGTGTGAAAAGAGTTTGCAATGGTAAATTGAATAAAAAATCGTTAGCAGCTCTAAAAGCATGGAAGCAATTTTAAATTCTACTAAATAATTTCTACGACCACAACAATAAAACAATTTCTTAAATTTGCCAGTGAATTTAGATCAAATAATTTTTTGAATAACTCTAAAAAACTTTCAGTACTTAGCATTACTGTGAATGTTCACCTATTAATAAATCCATTTTTTTGTGCCCAGGCACCATCAATTCAGACTCTATCAAGCTATAATAATAGATACTTAGGGCCATGCCCTTTTATCTATTCACATATGCATCATATAACCTTTACGGAATTTAATCATTAATTATCTTGTTAAAACCTGAGCCGATGTTTCATATCACCTTTGGCCCAGTGGCTTTGTCGGATTATGGAGGAATTGATTGGTTTTTATCGGCCCTAGTGTTTTGCTACCCTAATTCCAAGAAGCTATAAGCCTCTTCCTCGTGAATCTAGCGACTAAAACGAAATTGATCGTGTTAAATGAATTAAAATAACCAAATGACAAAGTTATGCACCTCAGACAGTAGACAGGCAGTGGTCAATAAAAAAAAAGACATATATACCTGGCAATGGAAGTCCAGGAACACTACCATTGGCTCTTCGAGCTTGATGTATCCAGGATGTCCTGATCTCCTTCGTAAAGGTTTGCGTCCAGACTGCTCCCATAAACAATAGTGAATTTGTTATTATAGCAGCAGGGAACAAAGACTTCAGTTGCACGACTTACTCGTAACTGCATCATACCGAACCTTGATCCATATTCTCTTTCTTGCATTATCGGGCACTATTTTATCTTTTTTCCTTGATGCTATGGACGCAACTTCGTCTGGCTGTTTTCCAAGATCTGCACGGTCTCCATACTGATCTCCAGGGGCTCAATTTGTCTTGCCCTATGTGCAGTTGAAAGGCCTCCTCCACTTCAACCCGGCCGATCGATATATCAGCTAAGCGCCTCCATCGTCACCAACGGTGAACGCGACACCACCAGCCGTGTTAACTGCTCAGAACAGCCCAGCACGATCGTTTCCGCCGCTTACAACAGCACCGTCCCAAGATGTAGACCACATATGCGTCTTCATCCAGCAGCCGCTACTGCAATCAAATTAGGAGACGTAAGTAGAGCATGGAATTCGAAGCTCGGGTTCGTTCGGCAGCCGCAATAAGTCGNNCAGCCGCTACTGGAGTCGAATTAGGAGACGTAAGTAGAGCATGGAATTCGAAGCTCGCGTTCGTTTGGCAGCCGCAACTGGCGTCGAAGGAGACCATCGAAGGAGATTGTGTTGTATCACGATAGGGTTTGCTAGACAATCTTTTGATCATGGTTAATTAAAAATTGGTATTTTGATGTATTGTTTTTCCGTAACATTAGTGGCAAGGGGTAATTTAGATATCTATATTAGAGGTACTTTGGTTATTTTTTATAATGGCAGTGGGTAATTTGTAGGATTTTCGATCCATTGGCTATAGTTTTATATCCGTCTAAATAGATGGCCGGATGTTTTGCTTTTTTTTTAATTTTTAAGATTTTTCACCAATTATTGTGGAGGCTTCAAAAGGAGTCTCTAATTAGTAAATATAAGATAAGATGGGGTTTCCTTGTGTTGTCTTGCCCGGTAAATATTGTGCTCCCATGGTTGTTCATATGGTAAATTCTTTCCTTAATATATTTGTATATAGTTAAGTTAAAGCATGTTTTTTTCAGAAAAGATTGACCTTGTGCCTTCACGAAAAAGTAGCAAGATGAGATGTCTTTTGTTAGGATAGGAGTGTTGCAGTGGTATTGTGCATCCAGCTGGATTACTTTGACAAGTATACTGTCTTACGTATATGAAAGACGCGTGCATTATAAAATACAACAGCTTTTGTTTCCATGTATAGCAATATCAAACGTGTGGATCATGTTCTAGTACAACTCGATCGCACCTGTTCTGCGGCGCGTACTGACCCAGCACCTCATACGTACGCACGCGGAGCATGACGCGATGGCCAGAAAAACTCGCACGCATGCATTTCTGTAATCCGTTGTTTTCGTCTACGAAATCGAAATATACATTCTCACTAAGAAGCTGCTGTTTTTCTCTCTGTTGCACACGACACGCATCAGCTGGAATTAACGATCAACCCGAGGGTCGGAACGAGAAACCTCCCGTACCGATCCGATGTCACGGCGCGAGTCTCTGATGTGCCGTCGCTGTTCAGGCGGGCCCCACGTTTGGCCGCACCCAGGGGGATGTGTCCTGTCGAGAGTGACCTACGCCGGCGTTCATCGTTTTGTCCGGTTGTTCTGTTCTGTTCCCCGCCCCGTCCCGGAAAACAACAAACGCCGTGCACCGAATGCTTGACGGACGCTCATCACAACACGAGTCAATTCCTAATCCTACTCTCTTAAACCAACCGCTTTGTTTAATCGCTCGGCCGGACCGGAAGACCAGTCGCTGCTAATCCCCATTGGCCGTGAGCTGGCTTGGTAACGGCGACGGGTACGTGCCCGGTTGACTCGCGCTGCTGATCAGATCCCGAGGGTCGGAACGAGAAACCTCCCGTACCGATCCGATGTCACGGCGCGAGTCTCTGATGTGCCGTCGCTGTTCAGGCGGGCCCCACGTTTGGCCGCACCCAGGGGGATGTGTCCTGTCGAGAGTGACCTACGCCGGCGTTCATCGTTTTGTCCGGTTGTTCTGTTCTGTTCCCCGCCCCGTCCCGGAAAACAACAAACGCCGTGCACCGAATGCTTGACGGACGCTCATCACAACACGAGTCAATTCCTAATCCTACTCTCTTAAACCAACCGCTTTGTTTAATCGCTCGGCCGGACCGGAGACCAGTCGCTGCTAATCCCATTGGCCGTGAGCTGGCTCTGGTAACGGTGACGGGTACGTGCCCGGTTGACTCGCGCTGCTGATGATCAGATAGATAATCCCACGCCAACGCGGCTTTGAACTCGGAAGCCGTTGCTCTGCATGTCTGCATGCCGGCGCGCGCGGGTCACGCTCTGCGGGCGAGACGGTGGACGCGGGTGCGTGCCCGCGAATCGAGGCCGGGGATTAGGGCCCGCGCTTAACTAACTAACTAACTAACTAACTAACCACCCATGACCGCCTCGCTCGAACGGCTTTTGCTGACGCGCGCGCTTTGACTTGGCTCACTCGCGGATTAGCTCAAAGTCGTAACCCACCGCCGGATCGCGCGGCAAGTGGCGGGGGCAGAGATCTAAGGCAGGTTACGTGGGTCGGGTCAACTAATCACGCGCGGGAATCGCGAGCGGGAGATCGCAGCGCTTGCAAGCAAAGCATTGCGCGCGTCAGTGTGTTCGGTCGCCTGATCATTTGTAACAAACCGGGGAATGAGTGTGACGCTTTTATAGTACATTATGATGATGGAAATTTTTTCTCGCTTCAGGTTCAAGGCAGCTGCTTCAGTTGGTGTACTCCATCAGTAGTCCGTAGGACTGTCAATATATACACAACGGACACGGTTTTCGCCTGGAAAAAAAGAGAAGGAAAACTTTGGGGGTTCACGGTCGGTGTGTAGTGAAGAGCGGTCGGGCGGCGAGCTCACGAAATTCGGCCCGGGTTCGTGAGAGGACAACGCCTGGTCCAAGTTTTGCCACTTTGGGCTCGTCTTTGGAACCTTTGGGCTTTCTCGTCGTCGTCGTTGCAAGAAAAAAGTTCTATTTACTTTTTTTAACTCTTATATAAAGTGCAACTTTTACCTTTAATTACAAAACCGAGTAACCTGACTCTCTCAACTCCTTCTCTCACTTCAATTTATCTTCCTGAGCGGTATTGAGGGTGGTTTTCGTCCGACCTGGCATAGTAAGGCCCACATGTGCCACGTCATTTTTCCTTTTTTTTTTGTTCCTTCTCCTCTTCATCCCTGACGACAAGCCGTCTTGCTTCCTCTGTGCTTCCTCTGTGCCGCTGCCCAGCGCCGCCCCGCCCAGCCCGCCTCGACGCCGCCCCTCCCCACGCCACCTCGCCGCCTCCCCGCCCAGTCCGCCTTGACGCCGCCTGCCCATCCAGCTCGCCCGCAGCGCCGCTGCCCCTCCCCGCGATGCTGCCCCTCCTCACGCCGCCCCGCCCAGACCGCCACGACGCCGCCCGCCCCTCCCCACGTCGCCTCGCCGCTTCCCTGCCCAGCCTGCCCGCAGCTAGCCCCGTTGCCCCGTCCAACCCGCCCGCAGTGCAGCGCCGCGCAGCCGGCGCCCCTCCCACGCTGGCGAGCTCCAAGTCCCCTTGGCAAGCACCAGCTACCGTGCCACCGCCTCTGCAGGGGGAAAGGCCTTGATTCAGCGGGGATTCGACAGCGAAGTGGCGACAAAGGGAGTCGAGGCGGAGGAACGAGGCTAACCGTACTCGCCATTGCCGTCCCACCTTGGCTCAAGACCCAGCGCCACCGCCTCTGCTCGCCTCGAGCCGCCGCTCCAGCACGCTCGCATGCTGCCTCCTCTGCTCTTGCCCACGAGCTGCCGTTCCCGCACGCGATTCACGAAATGGCGGCCGTGCTTGGGTGCTTGGCAAGGCGCGACTGCGGTTTGCAGCGGGTAGGGCGGAGGCAGTGTCGCGCAAAGCCGGCGCGGTGGGCAGCGCAGACCCACGGCGGCGCCGATGGCCTCGCGTTCATGTGATCCTCAGATCGTGTACAAGGTGTTTGATGTAATGCGCCTTAGGACGAGCGGGAGGAGGAAGAGAAAGAAAAAAAAAGAGAGATGTGATGACGTGGCAAGTGACATGTGGGGCCCAGATGTGCCACATCGACAAAAGCACTCTCAATACCGCTCAGGGAGGTAAACTAAAGTGAGAGAAGGAGTTAAAAAAGTCAGGTTATCCGGTTTTGTAATTAAAGATAAAAGTTGCAGTTCCTCCCCGGTCAGAAACTCAGAATTCTAGTAATCTCGCTCCCGGTGGAAGCCATTTGCATGTTGGGCTTACTGGGCTGCGTAGGATCGAAAGTCGGTCTCTCAGCTTTAGGCCATCCAAAGCGTGATAGGCCCCGCTGCTTCACTGGGTTAGCCCATTAATTAGTCTCTCGAATTTTGCTGAGTAGCAATAAAAATATCTCTCGTCTCTAAAACTAAAAATAAAAATATCTCTCTCTATGTCTAAAGCAAGGTCTTCAAAACCAGGCCGGAAAAAAAGCTGAAAACCGGTCTGGTCTGGATAGTAAAACCGGTTGGTTCCAAAATTGATTGTGTGCTTAGAAAAATCGAAAACCGGTTTTGCCGGTTTACTGGCCATGTTTATTCGGTTTCGGGTTTTTCGGTTTTGCAAACCTTGGACTAATGGTATACTACTTTCTATATCTAGAGTTTGTATACAATCATTAATTGTTACAATGGTTTGTGCTATAGTGCAAACTCCCTTCATCACTTACCTAACAATCACAAACTAGAGAAACAAGGTTTATAAATATTAATGAAATCCCCCTTTTCGCAAAAATAAAGGAAAAAAGGTTTATAAAAATAACAAGAGTCTATTTGGAATATACATTTTTAATTCCAAAACATCACCAAATGTTTTGTGAGGATGACCATATAGTCATTTTTCCAATAATAACATGTAGTTTTCATACAACCTCACTTTCCTCTTTACAAAGCAATTTTCAATAGATGTGCCCAACAACGAAGTTTTTTCTTTTGCATTGTGGACCATAATATCATTTTTGCAAAACCAAATTGCTCTATAGATGGATGCTTGCCAAGAAGAATTTGTCTCAATTCTAGCTACAAAAAGACAAACATGTATGTAATAATGATTGGAGGCACAAAATATATCTATACAATTCTTCTTATAATTTTTGCAACATTGCACTTTAGGAACATGTGTTAGATAGTTTAGTTCGTTATAGATGAAACAGATTTACAAATTTCAGCACAATTACCGCATCCGCAAACAGTGTCAAATGACTATATACTCATGCTTTCCTTTCATGGGAACCCTACCAAGTTTTATCTTTAGTGAAGAAATATTGGAGTATTGGACATATTTACAAATTTCATCTCTAGTGAAGAAACAAGTAAGGCGGCCATTCTTGAAATCTGTAACGGCTTGATCCAGCTCTGCCTTGCTACTTATGACTCGAATGCCACAGATTCCCGATATGACACACCAAGATGCTTTGCCCTCAGAGGATCTCATCAAAGTCTGCTTGTTAAGTAACATCCAGAGCCCAGAGTAGCCTGTGCCCATAGATGGAACTGCACCCAAAGTAGCACCACAAGGAGATGTAAAGCGATGTCCAAATCTTCTCATCACAGATGGAATGTGTCTAGCCATGTGACCCAATACTAATGTCGTTTCTTTGCCACCGAAAATTACCTCTCTGACTCCATCAAGAACTCTGGATTCCACGACACCTCTCAATCCTAACGCCCGCAGTGTGCTTCACTATGTCGGCCACTGAGCTTCAATCATACTACAAAATAAACTTGATCGAGCTTACTTGTTTGTGTGTACCTCAACCCTCGAAATGCATCTTCTCTATACAAAGATGAAGGAGAACAATTGAATCTGTTATTGCTGTTGTTGGTCAAAGGATTTTTTTTTTTGCTTACAAACACATAAAATTGTATAACATTATGCTTGCATTATAGTAAAATATGCATGCGAATGAGAAATAGAGTGAAGAGAATGTGGTATCCCTCGTTTGGATTTAGCCAAGAAGAAGTCGATTTGCGATAGGGACAAAGTAGTTTTTCTTTCTTGACTCACTGAATCCTATAGCGAAGTGATGCGGGGCTGACACCATAGAGACATGGACTCTAATTTTTCCCAAAGTGGCTTTGCGTGTTTGCCTGGGAAAGAAAAGAAAATTATCGATTCGTCTTTGATATAATCTTGGTTGTATTAACGACAAAGAGTTATTCGTTTATCTACACTATTTGAGATTCATAGTTGCTAAATTTCTTCCTTTTTTTTGTAAATGTTTTCAATGTCCCACTGAATTGATTCAAGACTGACAATAATTAAAGTTTGCTCCATTCAATGACTGAACACATCCAATCATTCAAGGCTGAATATCTTTGGCGTTTAAGATAAACTACAAATGAGTGCTGTATATTGATAACAGACATTTGTGATGCATGTTTGTAGGATTTCTAGCACCCAATTGTCCACTTGTGCCCTTGCTTGCTTAATCCTCCATCCTCGCTCCACTAATCATTCAGTGTCCCGATTAATCGATCAATCATGGAGCGCAATGATTTGGTGGCATTTCTCACTATCCGGATTCAGTATCTAGTGGGAAGGATAATGGTGTTCCTCTCTTTGCGATGTGGACACGACTGGCCATCATCATTGAACGCGTCACCGGTCAATGACAGCATTCGAGATATGCTTTCGGTAAAAATCATCTGATTCATCATGTCGTTAGCGCGAGTTTCTTAGGACCGCAGGCAGGGCACGAGCGAGTCGATGATGATCCACGTGACTAGCCGCCCCCTCCCGTACGGTCGAACTAATCTAAGCAGGAGCAGTACTATTGTTAGTACTCCGATCAGGCCGTCAGCCACCAGTCACTGTCCCCCTGCCGGCCGGTTACGTCTGTCAGAAAATGATCCGGAGCTGCGGCGCAAGTGATCGAGACGCCACGGTTACATTTCCGGCCAGGCGGACGAGCCGATCGACAGGTGGCTCCCCG
>LAPY01003185.1:45099-61490 GCA_000970635.1 Eragrostis tef | reverse complement strand
CCCAGTGCAAGCCGATCAGTCTGGCTTCGTTTTTTTTTTTTTGCACATATATTTTACTTGACAATTCGACATGACGGTTGTGAATCGATGAGGAAGAGAGCCTAATAATGGAACTATTCGTAGGCAAATTATACTCCGCCACGGAGAGCCAAGAATCCGGTGCTAAGTGTAAGCGACGACGAAGAAGAAGACGCGGATTTGATTCCTTGCACAAATAGACGATTCCCGACGAAAACAAACTCGTGGCTGCAAGAAAATCAGAGAAAACCGTGCGAAGCAAGCAAGCTAGTGGCGCGTTCAGCGTTTTAGAGGGGTCTAAATAAAAAAATCTTATCTTAAACAAAGTTTAATTACAAAACTAACTGCAGAATTCTCGGTCTAAATCGCGAGACGAATCTAATGAGAGTAGCTAAGCCGTAATTAGACGATAGTTACTGTAACATTACTGTAGCAAAACATAGATTAATTAGACTCATTAGATTTGTCTCGTAAAGATGTACCCATCTGTAAAAAGGTTTTGTCATTAGACTTTTTTTAATACTTTTAAATAATAAGATTTTCTTTAGTGCTAAAGTTTAGAGAGGTCTAAACGAATGCCACGAACGCGCCTTAGGGCTCCTTGCCGATGGGATCAACTTAACTCCGGATGGATCTCCACACCGCGCCAACCCAGCGCCGGAAGAGCGATTCGACGGCTGCGACGACGACGAGTAAGCAGAGGGAGGATTTTTATTATTATTATTTTTTGTTTTATTCTTTTTGCAAAGGGAGGAATTGGACTGTTCGGGGATGGCGAGGTTGACTAGAGGCTTGTCGTGTACGGTGGCGAGGGAAGAAGACGAGACAAGCCGATGCTTTGACTTTTAAAAGTGGGGTCACGCTTTGGATAAGTTTCGGTCAAAGAAACGTTTGAGTCGCCGTCCGAGTCGGGCTGATACACATCACACAACGACTTTTTTTTTTGTGAGACACACATCACACAACTGTCGATTACATATGGCTAGTACTGGTGCATTAAAATTTTGAATTTAATATGATCGCCTGACACATTTTACGTGTGTTGTTAATTTTGCGATGTAGTCCAGACGCGAGTAAATGAGACAACTGCCTCGAAAAATCGTCTTGTGGTACAGACGCTAGTATATATTTGATTTGCTCTGCACTTGAAATTATTCCCCTGCATTTGATAATTATCTTATTTTATTTTTTGTTAAATACTCGTACTGTACTTCATCGTCCAGATAAGCGGCAGCCTGCAGTGGACCTGCGACTTGGTCACTTGGATCAGTCGTACTTAAAGCAACCCAGGTCCGTCCAAAACTAACAGCACACGCTTCGTCGGCCATGGCCGCCGCCGACCACTCCTCGCCGCCGCGTCGCCTGGTCTTCGCCTTCTACCTCACCGGCCACGGTTTCGGCCACGCCACCCGCACCATCGAGGTTGCCTCTCGTCCCTTCTCGGCCCGGGCATTCCGGGCTCGTTCGTTCGTTTCGCTGCTGCTGATGAAGTCTCGTCACGTTTGACTTGCTGCATTTGCGCCGTTCCGCGATCGCAGGTGGTGCGGCACCTAATTGCGGCGGGGCACGAGGTGCACGTGGCCACGGCCGTGCCGGAGTACGTCTTACCACGGCCGTGCCGGAGTTCGTCTTCACCGCCGAGGTGCGCTCCCCGCGCCTCCGCATCCGCAGGGTCCTCCTCGACTGCGGCGCCGTTCAGGCTGACCCGCTCACCGTCGACCCCCTCGCCACGCTAGAGAAGGTCCCGTGCGGATCCCGAATCCCCTCACTCCCTGTACCACCGTCCGCTGGCTTCCGTTGTGCGTTGATTACAGTCTGATTACTCTTCTGATCGCGGAATGCAGTACCGTGAGACGGCCGTGGTGCCCCGTGAGTCCATCCTGAGGGCCGAGGCGGAGTGGCTGAGCTCCATCAAGGCGGACCTAGTGGTACGATTGACTGCTCTGCTGTGATTCAGTCATGTTGAATTGTTGCGCTTGGCGTTGCTGCTAGAAGGGAGTGATCGACTACAATGTTTGAATTCTCAACTGACTTTGCTGTGGTTCTCTTCATTGTTGGGGCAGGTCTCGGATGTTGTTCCCGTGGTGTGCAGGGTGGCTGCTGATGTGGGTATTCGCTCTGTGTGCATTGGGAACTTTAGGTGAGCCTCAACTAAATTCCAGCAATTCATAGATCATACGTTTGGAAGTTTGGTAAACCTTGTCTGTCTACCCATGTCTTGTCAGACCTATTAGGTGTTCATTCGATTTACTAATCATAGTATTTATACATGTTTACTTTAGCTCTGCAGAATAATGGTATCTGTCTGAATGTCGACATATTTGAACTAATTCCTAAATGCACTTACCCTTAAGAGCAACATATGTTTCAAATATTCAAATTCCGCAAAGTGTGCAGTTTATTTCACGATCTCCAGTTTGCAGTTGGGACTTCATATATGCAGAGTATATCATGGGGGCTGGATCTCATCACCAATCTATAGTTTGGCAGGTTATGTTTTTACTAGTTCTCAGATCATTAAATTACTCTTTTCACTTTGGAAGTGTTGAAATACTGCAAATGCCTTCTAGGAACTTCTTTTCTATTGCCCTCTTTTGTTATGAAAATTATGTACCTATACAACGGACGTTTCTACCAGCTGAATAGCCAGTTATCTATTTACACAGATAGCGGAGGATTATTCCCATTGTGACATCTTACTTCGCCTACCTGGATACAGCCCAAGTAACTATTGTTCTCCTTTTTATTTCCTAAAAAATATGTGGCCCGTTTTTCAGCTATCATGGTAATAGAATGGTCTTTCTATCGGCAGTGCCAGCTTTCCGTGATGTCATTAATGTGCCTCTCGTGGTAAGAGGATTGCGTAAATCTAGATCCGAGGTTTGTATGACTCTGCTGGAGCATGATATTCCAAAACGCTTGATAAATTTCTTGCTCTCTTATTACACATTCAATTTTGATCTGTTAGGTGAGAAAGGAACTTGGCATTGAGGAGAATGCTAAGGTGCTCCTTTTTAATTTTGGGGGACAGGTGGGTCATTTATTAATTATAAATTTGATGAGCCTTGGACATGTTCCTGTTTGTATAATTTTGCATATGATTATGTTAATATGCCTATTTCAATGATTTAATGTGTATGACTGATACCCTGAAATTGGGGTCGCGTATCGTCTACACAACTTTGTGTTGATTCTGATTCTTTGAGTAGTCATAGTCAATTTCCATTGGAGGGGTACTCACAAGAAGTAATGCTTTTGTAATGATGGCATGATTAGCTACCCAGATACGTCATCCTAAAATGATGCCCCCGCGACAGTCAATACATTATCGTTAGAATTCCTATTATTTTTTAGCAGAATAAATTATCGTCATGTTTAGTCATTAGATTGGTGTCCTTTCTTCTATCTCTGTGCCCTATGCTTGTGAACTAAATAATATTAATCACTAATCCGATTGAATAATCAGTGTGCCTTTGTCCACAGCCCGCGGGATGGGAATTGAAGCAAGAGTGGCTGCCTGACGGTTGGATCTGTTTGGTATGGTTTGTTACAGCATAGTTATCCCTTGGAAAGCGTCCTAACCAATGTGTTTGGCTAAACTTAGCACTCTCTTCATGAAAGGTTTGTGGTGCTTCTGATTCTCAAGATGCCCCTCCAAACTTCATTAAGCTTGCAAAAGATGCTTACACACCAGATATTATGGCTGCATCTGACTGCATGCTTGGTAAGTCATGATATTACATGTATTTCTGTACATTTAATTTTCTTGTTAGATACATGTACTTAACTCTTATAATTTCATAGGAAAAATTGGGTACGGAAATGCAAGTGAGGCTTTGGCCTATAAGCTGCCATTTGTGTTTGTTCGCAGAGATTACTTTAACGAAGAGCCATTTTTACGGAATTTGCTTGAGGTTGAAACATGCCTTATTGTCAAAACTAAACTATGCTACCTACGAGTATTTATGTATAGAAATGCTAAAAGTGCCTTCATGCTCTGCCTTTTATTCCCTTTTATTTCAGCACTACCAAAGCAGCATTGAGATGATCAGAAGAGATTTCCTTAGTGGACACTGGAAACCTTATCTACTCCGTGCTCTCACTCTTCAACCATGCTACAATGGCCCATCAAATGGCGGCGAGGTAGTTCTTTTTTCCTGCTTGTTTACGTATATCCAGTATGGACAGTCTTCACTTGCATTGATGTAGAATCAGCTGCAATAAACCGATACCATTACGATGATTACTTTATATCACTCGCATCATGGTGAAATTCAGAATCAAATGTAACCTAAGGAAATTATATTATTTTTTAATAGACTAACACTTTGTTCATTCAGGTGGTTGCCCAGATCCTCCAGGACACTGCTATTGGGAAGAAGTGTACCTCTGATAAAGTGAGTTATTCATGGTCCATGTATTCCCATACCCACCATTTCAAGCAATGCAACTGTGTTTATCTTCAGCCTTAAATTCTCCAGATTTTGCTGGTCATGAAAAATATTTTCCCCTGAGATAGTTTTTTTTTTCCTTTTGAAACATTTCTCTTTGAATATTTCTTATAGTTTGTGCTAAGGCAAAATCAGCATACTGTGAGCATGATACGCTCATTTTCCTTCTTTTGATTTGGAAGAAACTTAGTGCTGGAAGCAACTTTTCAAAAACCCTGTGTTAAGATGGTAAAAGGAGCCGATTAACCTGTTTATTTTTTTCATTACAGCTTAGTGGTGCCAGAAGATTGCAAGATGCTATTGTATTAGGTTATCAATTGCAAAGGGCTCCCGGGAGAGATATAGGCATTCCTGACTGGTACTCTCCGTCCAAGACAGAAACTAATGCTGCTCCAGCTTTAAAAACTGTTGAAACAAAGGAAAACACAGAATCGTGAGTTACCTTCCCTTGCTTTTCTCATACGTCTCTGTTTCCCAATTGAGATTTTGCTACTGAATAGCAAGTTTGGTTTCAGTAGATGTTTTGAAGACTTTGAGATACTCCATGGAGACCTGCAAGGATTGACAGATACAATGGCTTTTCTAAAGAGCTTATCAGGACTTAATGGAAATGATTTAAAGAGCCTTGAGAAGCAACCCCGAGAGAGAACTGCTGCATCTGTGCTCTTTGACTGGGAGGTACTGATTTGGTTGCCGTTTGTATTCAATTTTTGTGAATCTCATGACCCTGTGTATGCATCTGCTGATGCATCATATCTAGAATGTAGGGTAGCAAGGTTTCATGAAGTTGCACTGATGTACGGAGATTTTGCCACATTCTTTTGCAGGAAGAAATTTATGTAGCAAGGGCACCTGGACGTTTAGATGTCATGGGTGGCATAGCTGATTATTCAGGAAGTCTTGTTTTGCAGGTATGATCAATTTCAGGTGAAAAAAGCTTCGGAACCATAGTATAAGTGTAGCTGGTATTAGGATACTCTTACAGATATTTGATTATATGCTGTTTACATCTAGATGCCTCTTCAAGAAGCCTGCCATGTTGCTGTTCAGAGAAACCATCCCAGCAAACAGAAGCTTTGGAAACATACACAAGCAAGACAGCTTGAGAATGCAGGCTTGGTACCTGTGGTACAAATTGTATGTCTTCAAATAATTTACTTTATGTCATCTCTTTTTTACTTTCAGTTATTCTACTGTAAACATGGTCATCTCACAGGTATCATTTGGTTCTGAGTCGAGTAACCGTGCACCAACTTTTGATATGGACCTGTCAGATTTGATGGATGGTGAAAAACCGATATCCTATGAGAAAGCGAGGGATTTTTTCTGTCGGGACCCATCCCAAAAGTAAGAAAACATCTTCGATTTTGTTACACAATTTGAACTACTGAATTATAACCACGTATTTGCAAACTCAAACATCCTATCGCAGATGGGCTGCTTATATTGCGGGAACAATATTAGTTCTAATGACGGAGCTTGGTGTGCACTTCTCTGACAGCATGAGCATTCTGGTAACCACCTAAGTTCCTATTACCGCACTCTTATGTCTAGCAGTCACCTACAATCAGCTGCTTATCTTCTTTCTGCTCTGAAATTTCCAGGTTTCCTCTGCTGTACCAGAAGGCAAGGGTGTTTCTTCCTCTGCATCTGTAGAGGTTGCTACAATGGCTGCTATTGCAGCTGCATATGGTTTGTAGACTGGTGACAGCTATTTAACCGATCATGAGCTCTGTAACCTGTTATGTATTTGAATAAACATCGTAGGATGCCGTAAGTAACATCAGCGTATTCTTGTTATTTATAGGTTTAAACATCGCCCCAAGGGATCTTGCTTTGCTTTGCCAGAAGGTATAGCTTTTAACAGAAATTTTGTGATAAAAATATGAGTAAACCCAACGATTCTTTTAGGAGCCTAGTGTCTTTCAGGTTGAGAATCATGTCGTCGGAGCTCCTTGTGGGGTAATGGACCAAATGGCATCTGCATGTGGAGAAGCTAACAAACTCCTTGCCATGGTTTGCCAGGTCAGTGTTGTTTATTAATTCAAGAATACGATTCGACCTTTCCTCCAGTCAGAAGCCAACTTTCTTCTTCTGTATTTGTTTGATCACAATATTGCTGCAGCCTGCAGAAGTGAAAAAATTGGTTAGCATACCAAATCATATGCAGTTCTGGGGTCTTGATTCTGGGATACGACATAGGTAGCCCTGACTGAGCATATTTTGTTGAGACATTAATTTTGTTATCAGACTAATTTGAGCTAATTGTAGTACTAATATTTTCTTGATTTAATAGTGTTGGTGGGGGAGATTACGGATCTGTAAGGGTAGGCACTTACATGGGACGAAAGATGATTAAGTGTGCAGCAGACGATTTAGTTTCGGAATCCTTAACTTCAGAGGTCCCTGTTCAGCCTGATTGTTATAAAGGAAATGGTGTGGATCTAATGAAATCTGATGCTGCAATGGAGTATTTGTGCAATCTACCACCACACAGGTCACAGCTACTGTGTTCAAAAGAATTATATATGGTTCTGAGCACTGCATGGATCGTCATTTCTTAAATAAAGTTTCTGTTTCAGATATGAGGCTGTTTATGCAAAAGACATTCCAGAGGTCATTACTGGAGATGCATTTTTAGAGAAATATGGAGATCACAGTGATACAGTAACAGTAATTGACCCTAAAAGATCTTACAGTGTGAAGGCTCCTACTAGACATCCTATATACGAAAACTTCCGTGTTGAGGTTAGGTCTCTGCATCATATTATTTTTTTCAGTTCTACTCGATCTCCTTTTTTCTGAAACTGAAAAACGTTTATGGTGTGCACCATTTTGGAGGGTTTTCCTTTTAATGTTCCAAGACATGCTGCAGTGATAGACTGATAGTGCCAATATGCTTGGCATTATAAGTTACAGAACCCTGTAAATTAGCCCTGAAATAAAAAGGAGTTCTCAGATCTGCGGAAGTAATGATAATTCATTTGACTCCCCTACTGCCTTGTGCCGTCCTATTACAATATTAATTGATTGAACCGTTACCACTGTTTTGATTTCTGGTATGCAGACCTTCAAGGCATTGTTAGCAGCAGGTAGCACAGATGAGCAATTGGCAGCCCTCGGAGAACTTATGTATCAGGTGAATACGGCCTTTTGTCACTATATTTGTTTATCCTTCTGCACTCCTATTTCACATTGAGATTAACTGTCCAAATATAGAGCTCATGAATTACCCTTCCTTGCGAATTGTCTTCTTTTTATGGTTTATACTACTGACATATTGCATATATTTTGGCAGTGCCACAACAGTTATGGTGCATGTGGTCTTGGTTCTGGTGGGACTGACAGACTAGTTAATCTGGTACAAGAAATGCAACACACGAAGACATCCGATGATGGAAGTCCGTGTCTCTTTGGTGCAAAGATCACCGGTGGAGGCTCTGGTGGCACAGTATGTGTTATTGGGAAAAACTGCGCCAGGAGCAGTGAACAGATTGTAGAGGTATTTCACATGTTTATTTTTTTTCCTTTCTAGAATATAGGTATTTGTGTTTTTTAATCGTAGAATTAGAGATTGATAGTTGCTTGCGACCCATGCTTACAGATTCAGCAGAGATACAAGGCTGCTACCGGGTACCTGCCCATTGTTTTCGACGGGTCATCTCCAGGCGCTGGGAAGTTCGGCTACCTGAAAATTCGACGTCGTCGGTCCTCGTCGCCAACTGCGGAATGAAGAGCTGGTCATTCGTTATTGAGTTGCGTGCTTAGTGATTCGTTATACTGTAACAGATAATAAAGCAAAGTGTCGTAGTTACGAGTACAACGTAAAGATGGTAGAGGAAACAAAAATGTGCGCAATAAGCTCTGTCTTCTCTAGAGCGCATTCTTTCGTAGATGTGTTCACAGCAGTCTCTGCTGGCAGTCTGATGCCCGCTGTGACGAGTGAAATTGCAGCCAGTTTCATGCCGTGTTGATGAATGAATGTTTTGAGTTGTGCCGAGTCGAGCCATGGTCACTGTTTTCCTTTTTGTTTTTCCTGTTTTCTTTTTTGTCACTGAATGAATCAATCAAGTTAGTTGACGTTAATGACGCGTGGCATCTCCCCTTGCCTTGTTAGCTCGCCTGCAGTCCGGCGGGCACTGCCTTGGTAGAGGAGACACGGCGGCAGGGTCGACGACGCGCGTGTCTCTCTTTCAACTTGTTAACTCGCGCGTGCAGTCCTGGCACTACTAGCTTCTTCGAGGAGGCGCGGAGGCAGGGAAGACGAGAACCAACAGAGAAGACGACGCGGGTGCGCGGCACTCCGTGGGCAGGCCCCGCCATTGTTAGGAATCAAATAGATGGCATCCAAGGAGGCGGAGAAACGCAAGGAAGCAGCAAGCTGCCCCCGTCAAGGGGCAAGTTTGCTGAATGTCTCGACCGGCGGCCGCTGCCGTCTCTGGCGGCGTCTGCCGAGGCCGGTGAAGACCGGGAGAATCTGGAGGAATTCTGAACAGGGCCGGCGACGGGATGGGCCGCGGCGGACGGACTATGCAAATCAGCCCCTAATCAGGACGACCCGGTATTTTGCAGAAACACCCATGATTTGGATCGCGATTATTGGTCGCGATCCAGTATTTTTTCAGAAAGAACCTTAATTTGGATTGCAATTTTAATCGCGATCCAGTATTTTGCACAAAGAACCCTACATTGGATCGCGATTTTTAATCGCGATCCAGTATTTTGCAAACCCCCCCTGTCTCCGCAACCTTTATTCGCAAACCGCCCGTCCCCACACTGCGCGGGCTTGGGCCGTCTGGAGTCCGCAGACTGCGACACATTCTGGCTTTCCTGGGCTGTTCTTGACAGGCCGTGTTGCTCCGGGCCACCGAGCTCAACAGCTTTCTGAAGCTAATCTTCCCATTTGTAACAGAACTCAGACTTATCTCAAAAAGAAAAAGAAAAAGAAAACAGAACTCAGACGCAACTTGCTGCCACGTTCAATCTGGCGTTGGAGAGAGACGTGAAAGCGAGGTGGGATGGATCGTTGGTCCGTGCTGCTGTTCCAGGTCTTGCTCAAGCACGTCGACCCTTGTTCCACGGGGGATGCACCTCACGAGACGTATCATTTTTTTCGAACAATCTCACGAGACGTATCATACCCTCTTGTATGATTCCCACTGGGAAACGACACGTCAGTTTATAAGTCGATAGAACTAGATTTTCATTCTTCAATTCCCGGATCAATTTTGGTTTCTTCCCAGTCACCCCGATGGGACCATTGACACAAAGAGATGCCCGGCGATGCAACGCAACACACACGCACAACCGTCTTGTCCATCAGTTCCGTAAGCGTCGAAGGCATGTGTCGTGGTGCAATGGCCGTGGATGACTCATCGCCAACCTCAGAAGCATATCACTGAAAGTCTGAAACCAAACCACATTAGATTATTTCTGGCCGTCCAAATTAAATCCGATTCCCGTAGAACATATCACTAGCCTTTCTGTCTTCGTGTCTATGAAAAGCGGGGTAATTAAAACGGACACGACATGGTGGTGTCAAGTCCGTGGGGAGGGACGTGAAATCCAACCGTGTATCGTCGAAAGGTTAGGCTCATATCACCTCAAGCTCCTACTACGCTGTAGCCAAATTGGACGTGCGGAGTGGGAGCTTTTCACCAAATCTTCAAGGAGAATCGCCAAATCTAGTTAGCCTTCTCGGTGCAAAATGCTCCGTGACATGTATGGTAGGAGTATCTGAGATTGCGGTGATGCATTGTTACACGTCATGCGCAACTATATGCGGGGGGTCATATCAGCTTCAGTTTCAGGCGCTAGGTATGTGTCCAGTGATGCTGGTCTTCATAGCCAATTTACGCGCGCGTTATGTAAGTACTGAAGTATCGTAACATTTACATGTGTTTGGACGGTTCGGTATCCCATTTCTCTAACTTTACAGGACCCTGTTTCTGAGAGTGGTTATCATATATGAGCAGTCAGTACTCAGTAGAGAGCTTTTAGTAAGTCGGATGCATATACATACACACATGTATATACCGCATATCAGGAATAAGAACGGGGCCCTCATGTCTATCCAAAGAGGGATCCAAACAACAACGTGGGCCTTCTCAACAAGAACAAGGCTCGCTGTTTGTATCATTCCAACCGGCTCGCTGTTTGTATCATTCCAACCTGTCTCGTCACGCCTGCTAAGGGATCCAAACAACAACGATGTTATATGAACCAGTCCAATTCGCGTTTGAAAATTACGTATTGTATCACTCGTGGTGTTTTTGTTTTACGACGTCGCTGTTCCAGAAAGTTGCTTCTCCTTAGGCTTCACTTTTTTTTTCGCCTTTTCCTTTCGCATATCAGAAGCAAAAATAAACAAATAAAATTACCACGCATGTTGATCTTGACGAGCATATTGCTTTTGCACAGTAGAGTTTTACGTTGTACGGACAGTGGTATGTAATTTTATCCATGACGCCCATGCACGCATGCAGAGATGAACGCGTGCCCTTGTACTCCACACGCAGTAGCTAGCTTTCATGAAGTGTACTAGTATGCGGCTTATCCTTCCAACCACGGATTAGATTAATCAAATTTTCTTCTAATCCAGTCTCCATAGACCATATATAGATGCTAGTATGCGGCTTATCCCTCCGTCTCAGTTTATTTGGCATCCTAGGAGTGTTTTCTGGTGTCCAGATTCATAGAATGTTCAATGAATCTGGACAGACAGATTGTTAAGGTTCAGAGAATGTTCAATGAACCTGTACAGAGCCAGAATGTCAAGTATTCTGTCCTCTCCTATCTTCGAAGGTAGCTTTGCATGCAAGAGGCGGCATGGACCATCAGATAAACCACGCATGTCCGTGTGAAATTAACAACCCCACTATCTGGTGTAGATTAATTAGAACGCATGCATGCAAAACTCATGGACAATGGATACCTCTTCCGTGACTGAGACAAATGGAGCTAGCTTCTCGTAGGCTAGGAAAAGTTCGGTAGGAAAAAATTGCCAGCTCGTGTAGTGTAGCCGGCCACGAATGAATGGCGCTGTGCGACTTGGAGACATCAACCTCGAGGATTATTGCTTGGGAACCTGCCGAGAACTTCCGTTTTGAGCGAGCTTTTTAGCGCTTCCCAAACGGTGAAACCTAAGTCCAGTTTACGTGTTCCAATATTCGATGGTCGATCCGGTAACAGTTTGTATTGTATCGGATCATTTCCTTTCCCTTGCATGCTGGTCACGAGTCAAACGTGAAGGACCAATGCAATGCGAACGCATGATGGCAGAGATGGTGTTTCACGGATATCATATCATACGACGCGGGCCGTGCGTGTCTGCAAGGCTGCGACAAGAATGGAAAGTTCATCATTTCTTGTTCTATGACTCGTGTCGACTACGACTTTCATTTTACCGCAAGGTGAACAGTTGTTGGGAAAGTACTGTAGTAGTATCTTTTTTGGCCGGCCAGTAGGAGAGACGCACTCATTGGCATTTTTCGTCGGTCAGACGTACTTACCGTATCGAGTACCAGAGACGGACGTGCATGGTGACGACGACACGTAGAGTGATACTGTACAGAAAAAGGGCGCAGCAGAGATCACGGAGTACAGGCGAATCACTTTGCATGCGCGTATCATATGCCACCTTTCGCCCTTTTTTTTAACAGTCCACGAGTTCATTTCATGAGGATCTGCATTACTACAATGGCTGCCTGTACGTGCTTTGGATTAGGCTGTTTTTTCCTTCACTTTCTGAACAGAAATTCAGACATTTTCACAGCTGTGATCGATAAATCGATCGTGGGCACTCCATCACTCATTCATTTATACTGTTAGTGATGGAGATCCGCGATGTAAACACGCTGAACGAGTCCCAAAACGAGGAGAAGAGCAGTGTCCGAGCAAGAGGAGACATGGCAAATCCAATTGTTCCCTGCGAGGACAGTAGTGTCTGTACAGGGCACCACGGCCCCCGGCCGGTTCGACAAGTTACTAACTTGTTGAGATCGATCGATCGTCCAGGGACGACGGATCGGGCTCCTTCTCCAACCTAACCAGAGTGCACCGGGAAGTTGACTGAGCTACAGCAGAGTGTTCTGGTCGATGGTTTGTTGCGTCATGGTGGTTCCTGTGGCGCGCGAACACGAAGCTCGGTCGGGGGCTTTCGGCGGAGGCGGCTTGAATTAAGGGAAGTTGGCAAGTACGAGACCGCAACTGTAGCAAGCTCTTGGGGTCCATCGGGATGCCGGCGCGCCTCCGCGGCGAGAAAGACGCCGGAGGGGGAAGAGAAGAGTAGTGGCCCGCCGGCGCCGGGCAATGACTCGAGTGCCGAGGCAGTTGTCCCCTGATGGCCCAACCGGGCTCCGCGTGAAAAGACTTGTCGGCTCCAACCCGTCTCGCCTCTCAGCTCGTACTGTACCTCATGGCTCACGTCCCATCATCATTTCTTCCGGGGTTGCTCCGTCTGACCACGGGACTGCGGCACAGTCACGCGCGTACGTAAGCCAGGCCACGACCAATCAAAGCTCAGCACTCCAGCAGCCGTCCCATTGGCACAGCCGGTACTCCAGTCCATGCCATCATCTGTGCGTCACGACGTCGACGCATGGCCCGGTCCAGTCCAGCAGCCCGATTCGCCGCTGGGTTAATTTGACTTCAAATCTGCGACCGCGGACATTTGTTTCTCATGATTTGTCATCAAAGTTCAGCAGAGCAGTTTCGTCGTGCTAATTCACAAAATACGATTAACAGCAGACATGTAAGAAGTGTAGCCGGAACAAAATTTGCCGCGCCGACCA
Organism: Eragrostis tef; assembly: GCA_000970635.1. Classification (NCBI taxonomy): domain Eukaryota; kingdom Viridiplantae; phylum Streptophyta; class Magnoliopsida; order Poales; family Poaceae; genus Eragrostis; species Eragrostis tef. The sequence continues at coordinate 48,229 of LAPY01003185.1, read as the reverse complement.
ACCAACTGCGGAAATGAGCCATCGTCTTTTGGGAACGCAGAGCGCCGATGTACTGCAGTAGTACTCCAGAGTCCAGACTACTCCTACATCAAGAGAGAGGGAGAGAGTCGAGAAGGATCTTGGAATCTATGCCTTTTCTGCAATTTACAATAATACGGGGGAGTACTACTCTAAAAAGCTTGCTTTTCAGGCGCTGATCATGCATCATGGAAAAGCGGCCGTAAATCGAAAGGCGTGGCCATGCGTCATGACCACTCCACGCTTGCCACCAAAAGGCCTCCGCCGGAACCAAAAGGTACCGGAATTTCTTTTATCGATTCGGCGCCGGAAAGCCTGATGTGGAATAAAGTAATTGTTCAAATGGGGAGCTTAATGGGGAGCTTAATGAGCAGCTTATAGTTTGTTCAAATGTTCTCTTTTCCTGGTTTCTTGCTCTCGTAGGATAGTACTCCTACTTCTGGTGCGCTTACAGGCTGTGCGTGTCAAGAAATTGGGAGTTGGAACGCGATGGTTAGGCACCCGGGACCTGACCAAGAATATGCAAAGGATTATCTGAAACCAAAAAATACTCTACAGCTGCAAAGACTACTCCTGGAATGGAATGAGTGGCGGTTTGGATCCGAGATCCTCCAGGAAGCAGAGGTCCGGAACAAAAGTCAGAGCCGCGCACATGGGGATTTTAGAGCATCTAAATTTTAGAGGTTCTAAACAAAGAAAATTTAGTACTAAATAAAATCTATTGATAAAACTTTGGTATATTTTTACGAGACGAAACTAATGAGCCTAATTAAGCTATGTTTTGCTACAGTGATGCTATAGTACCCGTCGTCTAATTACGGCTTAACTACCCTCATTAAATTCGTCTCGCGATTTAGACCGGGGATTCTGCAGTTAGTTTTGTAATTAAACTTTGTTTAAGACAAGATTTTTTTGTTTATACCCCTCTAAATTTTAAAGAGAGGACGCCGAACGCGCCCATGGTTTCATCGGCGCATCTACTGGCCCCCATTCTATTTTGTTCATTCTTTGCTGTTGTTGTGCGTCCGTGCATGCATGCACGCCGGCCCGGCCTGATGAATGGATGATTCCGTATTGCCTTCATGCATGGAGTTTGTTTGGTGGCACCGGCATTGCCTGGGCTTCCTCTCTCTCCACCACCACATGACAGGCAGGCAGCATCACATGGAATGTTCGTGTCTCCTTCCTCCTTTCGTTTTGGGTATCAGTTGTTTGTTGTTCATGTCGGCAAGCGATCGTTTATGGTTACAGCATGGCTACAAGCAAGTTGCACTTTCAAGAGTGCTTGTTGTACTTGTACTGCATGTAAGCTGAAATAAAATTGGCGAATCTGATAGGCCTCTGTTGTCGTTTGCACCGTTTGACGATCGGATCTTATCTTGATGCACTTGTTTGAACTTTGTAATTGCGGTGCTGCGCCGGCGATGCGAGCCGTATCCGAGGCGAATACGCGTGCAGCAGCAGAGCTCCCCTACGTACGGCACCAAAGCAGGCATGCGCCCCACTGTTGCAATACTGTGCTCGAGGTACGCGTGAATTACTGCAATGCAGGCCCGGTTGCTGACGCGAATCTCAAGTGGAGAAGATAAACAAAACACAGCGTACTGTTTGCACTTTCGTCGTCAGTCCCGACAGCAGGCCTTACAACCCGGGTCACCTGGTCAAAACCAGCGGCCCTACCATGCGCGTTTCCGGGGAGCACGAAAATACCACTCGGCCCCACCTTCCCGCAGCATGACACGCCTTGAAAAATGGAAAACTAGAGTAGTTTTTCTGCATGAATTATATGTTTCCAAGGTGTATGTGTACAGTGGGAGTTGATGATGCGGCACGGCGACGAAGGCGGCATTTCCATGGCCTCTGAACCATGAACACCACCTGACCTCTTCCTACCGCGAGCACTTTACCTGAGCTAGTACTACGAGAAAACAGCAACTCTCCAAGTACCCTTTGGTTTCTCCCAAATCGCTGCAAATCATGAAATTTGAGTCCCGCATAGGAAATCAGATGTGGAAAAGTGGTGGTAATACAAGTGTACAAGAAAATTCTATCAGTGCAGTCGCTGTCACTAGTGTCTCGTGGGCGCCAAAACACTAGGCAGTGACCACGTCAGCCGCTCCATTTTAAACTCCATATTTCCAGAGTTTATGGAATGTGTTTCCAAGTGGCGACACCGGCCGACAGGCTGTTTTTAGGTTTTAAGTACACGGATTAGGAGTTTAGTCCCAGTCCTATACAGTAGTAGTCTCCTCTCTCGCTCCGAAATTGGGCTTCGATGTTCTCTCCTCCCTCGCTCTCTTCATCACTCATGTCCTTTTTTCTTCTTTATGGAAACTTGGCGGGTGCTCTGCTTTTTTATTAAGAAGGAAAGCAAAAGAAAATACAAGGTTTGCATCCAGCAGCAGGTGGTGCATTGACGCTTAGAACATCACCCATGTCCTTGTATGAATTGTTCCTAGAAGAACGGAAATGCAGGCATGTATGGTACTCCTGCCAAGCATGGCAGTAAGGAGGATAGTGTGAGCGTCCCGCAAGCAAAGGCAAAAAGGCAGGCAGGATAAAGCCAGCACTTTGTGCGTGACAATACCATCTCGAGGGAAACGGGTTCCCCGTGACTCCACTACGCTCGCGACGACTAACGTGAGGAAAGGTGAATTATAGCATCTCCAACAGGAACATGTAAACTGAGCCCTTAAAAAAAACATTTAAGGGCTAATTTGTAAAATAGGGTCTCAAATTTTTCAGTCCAACTCCAGCAGCGCCTACACATCCAAGCCCCTATCTTGAGTGGGTCCCACTCGTCATCCTCTCCCCTCTCCCCTTCCCCTCTACTTCTCTCTGCCTGGCTCCATGGCGCACTCGAGGCGCGACTCCCCCTCGCATCACTCCAACCCCGGCGCGGCGTGGCTCGCCGTCGCATCGCCCCATCCTCGGCGCGGCGGAGCGACCTCGAATCTTGCAGCTCACCAGTGAGGCCAGCGGGGGCGAATCGAGGCCGGCAGGGCGAGCAGGACGGCGAGCTATGGCGGGCGAGCAGGACGGCGCAACGGCGAGCCCAAACGAGCCCAACGAGAGGCGCCACGAACCCCCTGATCCAGCTGCTGCCGCCTCC
>LAPY01003185.1:21260-36624 GCA_000970635.1 Eragrostis tef | reverse complement strand
CAACGGGGGCTGCCGTGGCGGCAGGCGGATGCGAAGGTAGGAGTGCTGACTAATGGCGGGCTTCAGGGAATGGAATAGTGTCTTCTTGTTTATTTTAATCTAGTCCCTTTTTTAGCGCGTTATTACTGTGGGGAATTGGAAAGCACCTTTTTTGCTGGGACTTTTGATCTCTTTGAGTGTTGCTTGTACTGTGGTGGCAGATGCCGATTGCTCTGACGCGTATTGCTGAGTTTGGTTTCTGTGATTCCTACATAGTTGAGGGGGTTTTATATGATGCAAAAACACGCCGTTGGCAGCGCCGTCGCGATCGGCGGCGGCGACCAGTTGTGTGAGAAATCGTGGAGCGCCTTTCTTGCTCCTTCCGGGATCGGGTTCATTAGCAAACAAATGTGGTAGGCAGAAAGAATCATGGCTTTGGAGCGAGTAGCAACGGCAGTTACGGTTACCGCCGGCCGGCGGCGTGATGCAAGATGCCAAATAGGGTAGACGGATCAAATGCATTTTTGTTTGGGTCCCGTGTTTCGGGGAAATTTGGGGAAAAGCTGTCTTTTTCGTCAGTTACTGATGCGGGGATTGGTTTTAATTGGCCGTGTTTGCAGGGGAGAAGAAGGCGCCGACGATCAACTCGGAGCTATGGCACGCCTGCGCGGGGCCGCTGGTGTCGCTGCCGCCAGCGGGCAGCCTCGTCGTCTACTTTCCCCAGGGACACAGCGAGCAGGTGAGTTCATGCTTCCATGATATATTGTTATGATTTTTTTTCATGAGCCCTTGGTCGTTCATCTGCAAATATTTGCTGTTATGCATTTTAGTTGACAAATTTCATTTTGATGGTTATTGGTTTCAAATATTCTGCTTCCAGACCTTCAGAATTCTCAGTTCTTGATTCGGGAATACTGGTTTGTGCCAGTCTGGGGATTCTGAAATTGACAAATATTACTTAATTTCGCTGTTCTCCATTTTGTTGAGTGGCGGTGCCAGTTGAGTTGATGTGATCGTTCGCTGTTTTCAGTGCTAATAACTAGAATTAGTTTTTTTTATATAATTATTTCTGGGAATGTTTCGTCGACGACTTTATTAAAGCATAATATTGTTGCCCCGTTCTGGAGATGCTAATCATAATATTTGTTTTTCTATGTTGTCTGGGATCGGCTTGAAATATGGATTTCTGTGGGAATATAGGTCAAGTTGCCTTCTTTTGGTAGTTACCGATTTTTAGGCTTATGGCCAAAGTAGTTGGGAATAATGAGCCTACTGGCCCCTCACCTTTCATTGGTTTCTGGCCAAAGTAGATGAAGTAACCAAGTACGATGGAATTTTAACTTTATTGGTGACGCATTCAGTAACCTCTGTTGCAACTTTCATGGTTTTGGCACCAGAGTAGCTTGTTTTGAGCAAGTTTCAAGGATGGAATGATCAAATGTTTGATTTGGAGAAGATTCGTTGCCCAAAGGCAAGGAGGGGCCAAAATTTGTTTTTTGCTACCTTTGCTTTCTGCTCGATAATTGGTAGATGGCTTCATGGCACATGGTATTGTGGGCAACAGTGGTTTTAATAGCTATTTGATGCAATGTATCTACTCTATTTATGCTTTGTGCTGTCAAATCCCAACTACTTTCCATCACAAAAATTTTATTTGTGTTCAAGATATGTGTTCTACATTGTACTGGAGACATGGATTTCTAACCTGATACAATCATCTTCAGTTTTTTTTTCCATATATTTCTGGTTTACTAATTTCCTTCTTCATCTCCCAAAATACTTTGGATTTCATTTCCGCATCCTTAAGAATTAGATTGTCTTCTTTCCCCTGTCGACAAACTTATGTTTCTGTTGCTTGGAGGTTGAGATTAAACCTTTTTTTCTTATGCAGGTTGCTGCTTCTATGCAAAAAGATGTTGATGCACATGTTCCAAGCTACCCAAATCTTCCGTCAAAGTTGATTTGCCTTCTTCATAACGTCACCTTACATGTAATATGCAGCTCCTGACCCATGAGGTTTTTTTCTTCTCAGTAATCGGTACTGAAAAGAATTTTAATATTCTCATAGGCAGATCCAGAAACAGACGAAGTGTATGCACAGATGACTCTTCAGCCAGTTACTTCTGTAAGTATCCGATGCCACTCAGGTTTCCCATAATTTTTCCCCCTAAATTTCCTTTTTCAATTGAGGTTATTGATCCAAGTCCTTTTATTGCAATTGATTGTGGATGATGATCAGTATGGAAAGGAGGCATTGCAGCTGTCAGAGCTAGCACTGAAACAACCAAGGCCACAAACAGAATTCTTCTGTAAAACATTGACCGCAAGCGACACAAGCACTCATGGAGGCTTCTCTGTGCCTCGTCGATCTGCAGAGAAGATTTTCCCACCCCTTGTATGTGTTGAGTAGAGTTTCAAATAACTTTATGCATTTTCTGTGTCCATTCAATTAAACATATTCATGTCTTTGGTGTAGGATTTCTCAATGCAGCCACCTGCTCAAGAGATACAAGCCAGGGATTTACATGATAACATATGGACATTCCGTCACATATATCGAGGTAAAAAATTGTATCACCGAGGTCTTCTATTTTTGGCCAAATACTTATTTTGTTTATGCTCGGCATGGAAGATGGTGCTCTTAAATATGCACGAGTACCTCTTTCACATTGCATAATTCATGTATTTTTATGTATTTTCTACACATGCATGTATATTTTTGCTGCTCTCACAAGCTATGCAGGATGTTTGATAATTTCCATCTTTTGGAATGAACAGGTCAACCAAAACGACATCTACTTACAACTGGATGGAGTCTCTTTGTTAGTGGCAAGAGATTATTTGCTGGCGATTCTGTTATTTTTGTTAGGTGAGTGTTGCCTGGCATTATATCTTTGAAATTTAGGCAAAAAAGAGCATGAGATCCAGTCGACGGTTGTAACTCTTTTTCTTGTTCATGGCTAATTTAACACTAACCATTTCTTTCTGTGTTTGTTTATATTTTTTGTAGGGATGAAAAGCAGCAACTTTTATTAGGAATCCGCCGTGCTAACAGGCAGCCAACTAACATATCATCATCTGTCCTTTCAAGTGACAGCATGCATATAGGAATTCTTGCTGCGGCAGCACATGCTGCCGCCAACAATAGCCCATTTACAATATTTTATAATCCTAGGTCGGTCCCAAGTTTTGACCTGATCTCCAAGATCAACTGTACATGATCTCATTCGTAGTGAATATGTGACTTTCAAAATCTGATGTCCAAGGTTTGTATTTGCAGGGCCAGTCCTACGGAGTTTGTCGTACCGTTTGCCAAGTATCAGAAAGCACTCTATGGTAATCAGATATCTTTAGGAATGCGCTTTCGCATGATGTTTGAAACTGAGGAACTCGGCACAAGAAGGTATGCTGTCGATCATTTTACTTTTCTCTACTTCATGTATTGACTTCTCAATATCTTTTTTTCTCTACAAACAATTGTTTTTTTTGCTGTTATTACTCCTAGGGTGTAAAATAGTAATGGAACTTTCCATATAGAATTAGTAACCAAAATATTTTGGAACAATGTTGAAGCTTGGAATATTCTACCATATCTCTAATTTCTCCATATTCTTAATTATCTCGACATTTTGCAGGTACATGGGTACAATAACTGGCATAAGTGACCTGGATCCAGTAAGATGGAAAAACTCACAGTGGCGCAACTTACAGGTCGGTTTTTCTAATTTGTTTTGGTACGATCCTCAGCATCACTCTTGCCGCTTTACTGTTGCTAATGTGGATTTTTGTTTTCTTTTTGACCTAAAGAATTTATGATTTTTCAATAGGTTGGCTGGGATGAGTCTGCGGCAGGTGAAAGGCGAAACAGGGTTTCTATCTGGGAAATTGAACCGGTTGCTGCTCCATTTTTTATATGCCCTCCACCATTTTTCGGTGCAAAACGCCCCAGACAGTTAGGTATGTGCAGTGATTTCATTTACCACCTCGGGACAGCGAATCATTTTATTTCACAGATAATTTAGTAGATCAGGATGGCAATCTCGAGATTATTCTTAATTATCTCGACATTTTGCAGGTACATGGGTACAATAACTGGCATAAGTGATCTGGATCCAGTAAGATGGAAAAACTCACAGTGGCGCAACTTACAGGTCGGTTTTTCTAATTTGTTTTGGTACGATCTCAGCATCACTCTTGCCAGTTTACTGTTGTTAATGTGGATTTTTGTTTCCTTTTTGACCTAAAGAGTTTATGCTTTTTCAATAGGTTGGCTGGGATGAGTCTGCGGCAGGTGAAAGGCGAAACAGGGTTTCTATCTGGGAAATTGAACCGGTTGCTGCTCCATTTTTTATATGCCCTCCACCATTTTTCGGTGCAAAACGCCCCAGACAGTTAGGTATGTGGAGTGATTTCATTTACCACTACGGGACCGCGAATCATTTTATTTCACAGCTAATTTAGTAGATCAGGATGACAATCTCGAGCTTTACCATTATATACTTGGGATAATACACCTTAGGCTATAGCAAAGGTAGGATACGATGTCTCTATTCTGTGAGTGGCACGTGATGTTATTATATAACGAAAGTACTTTAGTTGCTGTCGACCTTTTAGTAAAGTATCTTGGTTTTAGTTCATCTTAAGAGCTAGTATCATGTGAAACTAGCAGGGTGATGTGATATTATCCTTAATACAATAGACCTCATCGGTAAGTAACCATCTTTATGAGGATGCGATATAGCTTGACTGGCCATTCTTACATGGTGCCAGAGTTGGATGTTGGGTACTCTTCTCTTGGTAGCGATTCTGCCTGCCCAACAGATTTTTTGGTGTCCATGGGGACAAAGCCTTCCAACAGAAGTTATTAGAACCTTTTCCAATGACTATCAACAGCAAAGCGTCCTTTTTCGCCCAGAGCACTTCTGAGCTAAATAAATCTTACGAGTTTGAGAAAAAAGTTTGTAGTCCTGATATATAAAATACTTTATTAAAATGTTGCTGCGTAATATATAATCCCGTCTGTGTGTACTTGCAGATGATGAGTCATCAGAAATGGAAAATCTGTTAAAGAGGGCGATGCCTTGGCTCGGTGAGGAGATCTGCATAAAGGACCCTCAGACACAGAACACCATAATGCCTGGTCTGAGCTTGGTTCAATGGATGAATATGAATATGCAGCAAAACTCCTCATTTTCAAACGCAGCAATGCAATCTGAGTACCTAAGGTCACTAAGCAACCCCAACATGCAGAATATGGGTGCTTCCGATCTTTCACGGCAGTTATGTCTGCAAAATCAGATTCTGCAACAGAATAACATTCAGTTTAACTCTCCTAAACTTCCTCAGCAAATGCAGCCAATCAATGAGTTGCCCAAGGCAGCACTTCCACAGAATCAGCTTGGTGGAGGCATCAAATCACAAGAACAGACTCAAGAGCCTAGCAATCTGCAGAGGCAGCAACAGTCACCGAACCAACTACTTCCCTTGAGCCAATCTCAGACCAGTCTTGTCCAAGCTCAGGTCCTTGCACAGAGTCAGATGCAGCAACAACAACCACCATCAGTGACACAAAATCTGCAGCCAGCTACGAGCCACCCACTGCTTTTGCCCCATCAGCAGCAGCAGCAGCAACAACAACAACAACAACAAAAGTTGCTACAGCAGCAGCAGCAGCAACAACAACAACAGCAGCAGCAGCAGCAGCTTTTACTTCAGCAGCAGCAATTGCAACAACAGTCACAACTAAATAAGATGCCTGCACAAGTACAGAATCTGGTAAACCAGCAGATGCAACTGCCTGATCAGCAGCTTCAGCTTCAACTGTTACAAAAGCTACAGCAGCAGCAGCAGTCATTGCTCTCACAACCAGGTGTTACTCTTGCACAATTACCACTAATCCAAGAGCAGCAAAAATTGTTCCTCGATATGCAGCACCAGCTATCAAACTCTCACTCACTTTCCCAACAACAAACGATGCCTCAACAAAGTACTAAAGTTGCATCACAGGCAACACCACCACCACCAGCCATGCAACAAGAGTCACCACAGAAGCTTCCACAGAAACACGTAGGGTTCGCTGATTCATCTCAAGCTGCCATTCCTCCCACATCAGTCAACATCGTTCCAGGAGCCGGAAGCCCTTTGATGACAACTGGTGCTACACATTCTGTACTTACCGAAGAAATCCCTTCGTGCTCAACGTCGCCATCAACAGCTAATGGTAACCATCTTTTGCAACCAGCCCTTGGAAGGAGCAAACAATGCGGCATGATGAACAATGAGAAGGTGCCTCAGTCCACTGCTCCTATGTCGATTCCATGCTCCCTTGAAGCTATCATGGCGCCAGCAAGATTGACCAAGGAGTCGCCAAAACTGAACTCTAGTGTCAAACAAAGTTCAATGACTTCCAAGCTACCTAATGCTGGGACTGGACCTCAGAATTTTGTGAATGGAGCACCCCCGACTGACTTTCTGGAAACAGCTTCTTCGGCAACTTCAGTGTGGCTTTCACAAACAGATGGACTTTTACATCAAGGCTTCCCCATGTCTAACTTCAATCAGCAGCAGATGTTCAAAGATGCGCCTCCGGAGACTGAAATTCAGGGTGCAGATGCTAGTAATCACGCATTATTTGGAATAAACAGTGATGGTCAGTTGGGCTTCCCAATGGGAGCAGACGGCTTCATGTCAAATGGAATTGATGCTGCTAAGTATGAGAATCATATTTCAACAGATATTGATGGTAACTACAGGATCCCAAAGGATGCTCAGCAAGAAATATCATCGTCCATGGTTTCACAGTCAATTGGTGCGTCGGACATGGCATTTAATTCAATTGACTCTGCTATCAATGACGGTGCTTTCAGAACTTCTTGGCCACCTGCTGCTCCCCTAAAGAGGATGAGGACATTTACCAAGGTTGGCACTTTTCTGTTTCTTATACCTGAAGCTAAGCAATGTTAGTTTGGTACATTTAAAGCCAAACGTAATAGTAATTTGTGCTGGAAGTGTTACAAATTGATGCATATTCTACCTTTTCATATCCATGTGTGATTTATATATATAGAAAAAAGTGTCTTTGCTACCTCTTTTGTCTAATATAGCATTTCTTGTAGGTGTATAAACGCGGAGCTGTAGGTCGGTCCATTGACATTAGTCAGTTCTCTGGATATGATGAATTGAAGCATGCCCTGGCTCGCATGTTCAGTATTGAAGGGCAACTTGAGGAAAGACAGAGAATTGGCTGGAAACTTGTCTACAAGGATCATGAGGATGACATCCTACTTCTTGGTGATGACCCATGGGAGTAAGTTTAGCTCTTCCTTTTCTTGCGTGAATATACATTCTTGTTAAAGCTCTAATATATAATGCCTACATAAAATGGTAATAACGATCATCAAAACATAAAGAGTGATTGCACAGAACACCGTAGTTTGGGCCTTACCCATTTTGTATCCCGACGAATCTGTAATGCAGGGAATTTGTCAACTGTGTGAAGTGCATCCGAATCCTATCACCTCAGGAAGTGCAGCAGATGAGCTTGGACGGTGATCTGGGGAACAACATCCTCCCCAACCAGGCCTGCAGCAGCTCAGATGGTGGGAACGCTTGGAGGGCTCGCTGCGATCAGAATTCGGGCAACCCTTCTACTGGTTCGTATGACCAGTTCGAATAACCTAACTTGCCAGTCCATACAGGGGGCAGAACGTGTTGTAGATGTGTTGTTAGTTTACTTCTGGGAGAGCAAATGGCTCGACGGAGTAGGTAGTGTTTTTGTTTATATGTGCAGGTTTCCTCACATGGAAGTAGGGATGGTAAATGTAGCTTAGGTGAAAGTTAACGATGTACTATGGGAAAGGTTGTAGTAGTAAACTGCTGCATCGGCTGTTTTGAAGCCATTGTTAAAGATCACGTAGCTTAAATCGCAAGCTGTCAGCATCTTTTTTTCTTCTTTTTTTCTTTTTTTGTACGTCGTGCTCTATCCAAGTACTCCCGAAAGTTCATTCACCCGAAATTGAATGCAAGAACTCTTGTATCAGATATGCACATGAACGCCGATGCTTGTTGAAAGAGGAAAATTATATTAACACATATGTTGCTGACCCATATAGGAGCCCTTGAAAGTCTATCGACAGCAGAAGCGTAATGACCAAGCAATGATTTGTGTTTTCACTCTCAAGATCATCAAATTGATCCCTGCTTTAAAATCGAGAGCCTTTTCTCCCTGATTTTTTGTGATCAATTTCAATCAGGCTCAAAATGCATGAACTATGATTTTTGTTTGAGATCTCGCAACGTTGATACTTCATATAGGAGTAGTAGGCAACAGTCAACATAGTCATTGTGATCACAGCTTATCATAAGTATAATCGAATTAAACACACTCTTTGTTTCGTCTGTCAAACAACAGCAATAGGCACCAAAGTGGGATTAACGGTGACCAAACGATCAACAGGACTCTCGTGGATGATTTTTTTATATATATATGTATAATTATTATCAGATGATCCTGTAAAGATCTTATTCACAAAAAAGTAAGGTGACTTATTCCAGATAATACAGCCCCTCTGCCAATACAGTCAATTCTTCCCGGAACCAGGTCCGGCAGATATGAAGGAATCAACCATCAACCTTAGCCTCTGAAGCAGGCGGCTCCTGTTGTTGCATGAATGACTGATAGGTCTCGACCCGAGTCTTTGATTCAGGCTGCTCGAGCCCATGCATGAAACCCAGGGCCATTGCTAGGAAATCCTTCATGTGCAGCTTCTTCCACCCCTGCAAAGAAGAAATAATATTTGCTATTAGAAAGTAGAGGCCTTCATGCAAGTAATACATGTACAGTTCATTCAAAAAAAGTAATAAATGTATAATGGATGGAAAACAAATTAAATGATAACATGGAAACTGATTAGTTTGAAGAACGGAGGCAAAGATATTACTGAAAAGTATAATGAGGTAGGCCGCGTGACCCTAAGCACTTTCTCTTTGGTTAGGGTTCATGACATTGCTTTTGTAGTTAGGACTCTGTTTTTTAAAATTTGATCAAACTACTACATGTGCTATTCACACAGAGACAGTACGGTTCCACCAAAATTTTGGATCATTAGGAATGATATTGTTCTTGGCATTCTGAATATAATTGCCTAGAGGTCCTTAGTTTCTGTAGTTTTTTCTGTACCAAGGATTCATGCTGATGAGAAGAACCCGGAATAATGAGATGTCTTCCTAGGGGCTAGGATCAAGTGTGAAGTGAAAGAAACAGAATTGTCACATGGATCTACTGTCCGTTGACAATATGCAATCAAGACCTGAGATATGATACGAAGGAAAACATCCTCACCTCGAAATCCCATTCACCATACAGATTTGGATCCTCTGCATCACTCCATACATAAGTGTCAGCCAGCATTGTCTCTGACGAATCCTACAAGTCCAAACAAAATTTCTTTATTCTATGTTAAAAGCTACCGAACTGCAAACAGTGCAGCTAGTTCAAAACAATGAACGCTGGTTTTCCAGTTGAAATCTCTTTAGGTTGGTAACAGTGATACATTTATCTCGAAAATTACCAATGCCATTGGTCTGCATGGATCAGTATATACTTACAGTCAATGAAATCTCCACTCTTGTCCTTGTATACTCCACATCTTCAAACGCATCCAGAACTTGGAGCTCATCGTCAGTAACACCCATGATAATCTGTGGAGCAATGATCGTGAGTGAACAAGAGTGGTTAAGGTTGAAAGCCGCAGACTGGATCTTGTCTGAGAATAAATAAACCTTTCCAGCAACTTTCTTGTTTTCAACGGGCAGGATTGCCGGATAAATACGTTCCTTGATGCTGAACCGGTGGCTGCAAAGATGAAACTTGATGTTAAACCTTAACAAAAGCTCTCATTTAATCTGAAATAGAAACGCTCATTCATAGAGCACGAGACTTCATTCTCGTATGTGAGTGAGCTGTCAAAACTAGCGTGCTCGAATTGGATGGCCGGCGGTTCATGGGCAGCAGGCAGCATGTGGTGTTAGCTAACTCATAATGTCGTAGCGGGGTATAGCTGAACCGATCATCGCAATTGCAACTTGCAGGATAAATCACTGAAGAATATTATCCGCAGTCAGCATCTCATTTTCGTCTCACCCGACACGAAAAGAAGCAACATATAGTGCCACGATGTCAGCGCACCGGCACCCCAGAGAATCTCGGATGGGGAATCGAAAGCGACAGCCCCGAAAGAATCATGAACCGCAGATACGAGAAAGGTGGAAGGGAACGGTAAGGGAGGGAGGGGGCGGGGCGGGGCGTACAAGTTGGGGAGGGTCGCCGGGGCCGCGGGCGGGACGCGCTTGAGGATGGCGCGAACCACCTCTTCCGCCATCAGGCTCCCGTAGACGAACACGATGTGCGGCCCGCCCTTGACGTCGGCGGCGGAGGCAGCCGGAGGAGGCGTCAGCGCCATGGCGAGTGGGCTTGGAGCTCCGAAAGGGGTGGCTCGACCGCCCGCTAGCTGCCGCTTGTCGAGGGCCGTGCGGCGCGTGCTCGATCGGTGACTTGGAAAGGCTGGGGGGTGCGTGGGGCTGTTTAAATACACGGCACCGCAGAGAAAGCTGTTCGCATCGAGATTAGTGCGTGCTCTGCTCTCGTGAGAACACGAAGCCAGTCAGTCTGATTCCTGACGTAGCCAGATGACGCCAATCAGATTTAGCTGCTTGAGACAAACAGTTAGTGACATACTCCGTCCCAGAATATAAGAGATCGGAGAGAGTCATACTTGTTCTAGATTATAAAAGCAAGTATTATAAGGTACAGTCAGCAGGCTAGAAACTTTCCCCGATCCTTTATATATTGAGACGGAATATTACTATATTATCTGCGCAAACCAAAGTCGTTAGCTAGATCGATATTCATGTGATGCGTGTGTGCGACATGTGCAGGGTCCGGCAAGTATCCCGCAACAGTCAGTTTATCTGATTAGTTTTTGTAGAGATGTAAAGCTGATCAGTTAAGCGGTACTCAGGGTCTGCTCTGCGGTCGCGCTCGACTACTGCCGGTACTAAGCACTAATCGCAAACGAGGATCTTTGATTCGCAACCCTTTCAAACAGAAGCACCGTGAACCAACAAAATCATGTAAACATTGGGAAATTTCGACCCAATCAGACAATGACTTTATATTCATGACAAGGGAAACTCGTACGATTAGAATTTTACACCTGCTTGACAAGTATCAAGATGCTGATGCGTGTGGAGAGTTGAATCCATTACCTAACATGCATCCAACATTGCTAAACTCCAAAGTTCTGAATTTGCTCTGGTCGCCGTGCGGAACACTGGCTCCGGCCATGACTGGTAGCCTACACACAGGAACGGTTGAATCTGCTACCGAACATTTCCGTGCAGGGCCGCAGCTGTTTCAGTTCTAGAGATTAGAGAACAAGCATGTGGAATCGTCTACGTTTTCTCTTACAAAAAATTGCGCGAGGGAGGAGCACTCCACGTAGTCGAAGACTAATATGGCCGTTCCCTCCAATGCGGCCCACTAAAATGCCACCGTAACCATACGGCCCATGGACCTTGCCCAGCCCAGCTCATTGCGTTGACCCTGACCCCACTTGTCAGTGAACCACCGGCTGATGCATCGTCAGGCGCGGGTATCTTCTTCGTCCTCTCTCTCTCAATCGCCGGCCTTCGTCCACCGAAGCGCGCGCACCCCTACCGGAATAACTCTTCCCTCGTCGTCGCCACCGACCTCGCTCTCCCAGCTGATATCCAATTGGCGTTGACTGTTGGGATCCAGCCGGATTCGGATTGATTTATCTTGTTGGTGAGGAACCCTAACTCGCTTGCAAATTTGCAATTTATAATTTTCCAAAACAATTTGGGGTTTCGAATACTAACCGATGCTTCACTAGGTCTGCGCCTGTTGCGAATTGGAGGCGGGAGGGGCGAATCATGGAGACCTCTGCCCAGGACTTGGGTCTCTGGAAGCAAATCGACGACGCCGAGTAGTAAGATTCCTTCTCAGCTCCTTCCTTCTTCGTGCCTCAATGCTCTCTAATTTACCTGTCTACCTATGTCGTTCGTTCTAATTAGGTGTTTAGATTAGGTAACCCTGCAGCCATACAGTTGAAAGTATGCTTTCTGTCATGTTACATTATAATGGGTAGATATATGTTAACTAAAACAGTTAACATGGAACTAATATAGTCAACATGGTGGGCAAATACTGGAACACTCTTCCAGTCAAAAAATGAAGTAAGGACAGAACTCTGTTTCGGCCTGTTGACGGATGTTTGAGCAGCTAGATATGCGGTGCTGTTATGCTTCTTGTTATTACCTGGATGTGAGGTTACATTTGATACAAAAAAAAAGGAAGACAAATGGCAAATCGGCTGCTTACCTCGTTATCATTCTCATGACAGCTATCTAGTCAGCGGATCATTTGAGCAGGCTGTATCTACTGCTTTATCCATATCTGATCAAATACGAACAGCGGCGTTGGAGAATGTATGTGACCATGGGGAGCTCTTAGAAATGCTCGAGTCAGCTGGGATGGTACTTGTTCAGGCACTGAAAGAACTTAGGAGGTAAATCATATTCATTGCCTCCTCCGAATCAAATTTAGGATTTTCTTATATGCCATATAAATTTCTGATAAGGCAATTAATACATATATGCTTCTCCAAAAATAAAAAAGCATTTGGTTATCTTAACGTCATTCTAGTTTTTCCAAAGAAAAAGGCATCATGCCCTAAACACTGATTGTGTAGAGATTCTATGTGCAAGACGTTTGCTGAGCTTCTATCTATGATTTTTATTCAATCGTCTTTAACACACTGTGCTATCGCAGAACATCAGAGATGTTTGTTCAGCTTAAAGTGATGTTTGGTTCTGTGGCATCAGTACCTGTTAAAGTTTTCCTTACAGGGTAATTTCTAAGCATAAGTTTTATATACTTGGTTTTACGTGTATTGTGTTCCCCGTGTTTTCTTATGATTGACTGCTGTCTTTCTCCTCGTAGAGCTACCATGCAAATGGCGGCAGGATCTGTTTCTGATCTGAGACCAATCTTTGAGGAGTACCTTTCTAAATGGAGATATACGAATGATGGCGTTCATGTCTTGAATAGAGAACAAGACAGATCTTCAAATGGTTTGGTCGTTACATCTGTTATGTCAAATGAGCTGTATATTGAGATAGCAGAATTGTATACAGTAACATTCCTCAGTATTGTCTCCCAAGAGATTGAAACTGCTATCTCATGGGCAGAAAAAGCAGAGGTGAAAGAGCAAGATCGTCAGGTATCGTGTTTTAATTGCAATACTGCAGCATATCAGCATTGGACTTTTTAGATCTCAGATAAATTTTCATGCCAAGTTAGGCCCTTTTCAGTTTATAACCATGTGTTCATGCCTTCGGACTCTTCAGATTCCCAAACAGTTTCCATGCTATCTTAGGACCTTTTAGGTTTTCTTAATATATTTTTTGTTCTGACCGAATATTCTTTTTTCCACGACTTCTGCATATGCATACTTTCTCATCAAGTTGTTTATTTCCTCTACAGAACTTGCTACAGAAGCTTCATGCATTACAAGCAGTTGCAAAGAAAAAGTCAGACAATGTTAAAGGGGTAAAACAAATAGCAGAAAGGAATGTTCCTACTTCTTTGAATGGCTCAACACCATCAGTACATGAGGATGCTCCAAAAATAGTGCCTGCATACAATGGACTCAAAACGGGCTCAGTAAAGTCAACTGAACCTTCTAGCCAACGTGTAACAAATCAATTTGATCCATTGTTTTGGTGGTTTCATTCAGTACGGCTAAAGTTTGGTAAGATACATATTGTGCTACCGAGTGGCAAGCTGATGCTTCTCTTGTCTCTGTTGTTCTCAACGATGTTTGTACTCCGGCGGAAAACTGCTGGCTTGAAGAGGTAAGGACTCTGCATACTTGTCAAAGGATCTCTGTTTTGTTTGCCTCTCCGATCTGAGTAAAAGCTTTGCATTTCAACCTGCATTGAACAGGACTGTGTTCCAGCATGCTTCTTCCCTTCGACGAGCATTCTTTGATGCCCTGCAACTTGCGTTCTCTGTCCAGATGAACCCACTAGCTGCTGTTCAACAAGTGCCACAAGCGCCTCGAGGAAACTGGTGATGATGTAGTTATTTATTCTGAGATGTAACTTCCTATACAGAGAAGATGTAACGCCTGAATTGTGTCATGCAAAATGTAAAGGCAACATTGCTTCGTATATAGCATGATAGTGATCCCCTTTTTGTCCATGCCAAGTTTTGAGACTGAAAAAAACAATTGTTTGCTGATTTCATGTTGCTCCTTAAATCCTGATGGAATCATCAGAAGTCCCAACTCTTAGTTGTGATATTGTTCTGACCTGAGACAGTTTTTCAGCCAAATTACCGTCCACATGTTGCCTCGTGCTCACGGAACTCTATTTTCTTATTTTCCTTTTCCGGTTACCTATTGAATATATCACAAAGCTTCCGCGGATATATCGGTGGTCGGCATCAAAGGGTCGTTTCGTTTGAGTTGGACCATGACTATGTGGGTTCTTTATCACTTGGATACTGTGTGTATAAGATGTTTTCGTAAATGAAGACACCAAGGTGGCGGTAGTTTAGTGGTGAGAATTCCACGTTGTGGCCGTGGAGACCTGGGCTCGAATCCCAGCAGCCACACTTGCATTTTGTTTGTAACTTTTTTTCTTTTTGTATTTTTTGCTTCGCCCATTTTGAACGTGTCTTCCTTGAGTTCAAGCCTGGCTGTTCATGTTGGCAGACGCGCAAGGAAATGCTAACGCCGTCCGTTGTTAGGTTGTGTTTGCTAACCTCGATCATAAAATTGCCAGCTTTGCATGTTACTTACAAGGGAAGATGCAACTTTTTTTACCTCTTTGATGGATTATGGATGCGGATTCAATTTATTCTGCTGAGCTTGTGCCAGAATTGCTAGTTTATGACTGATCAGAGCCAGAACCGTTGTGCATCTCGGTTTCCAATCTGAACTTCTTTCTGTTTAGATGACACTCCCTTGATGAGGCCATGGATATATCGAGGATTTGAGGGAGACGAAGGGGCTGTACCCCTCATCATCCAGAGAGCCAGGTAGCTCTCGTACGCCACGGATGAGATACACATGTCTGTATAACCTCGCATCGCATGGTAATTGATAAGTACATGATCAATCGAATTGTTTGACGAGACATCCATCCTGTTGCAGGGCTGCGCCCCGTACCTTGCGCGCCTAAACCACCAACCCCTACGATTCTCTCGCCGTGCCGAACCTCTCTATGAGTGTGACACGATAGATTGAGTCCGCGCCACGCCGACAGACCTCACCGTGCCGGAGCATCGGCCGCGTCGTCG
>LAPY01003184.1:46544-60460 GCA_000970635.1 Eragrostis tef | reverse complement strand
GACAAAGATGCTCGCCGCCGTCGGCATAGCCGGCGGCGGCGCCGGGTACGCCGTCACCAAGTACATCTACGCGGCGCCCGGTCTGCAACTTCCGCCTTGCGGCGGCAAGAGCCGGTGGATCGGGTACGTGGCCGTGGCCGGGGACGACGAGGCGGCCCGGCTGGGGCGGCGCGACATCCTCAATCCTGGTGTCGTTCCGCGGCACGGTGACGGGGTCCGAGTGGCTGGCCAACTTCATGAGCGCGCTCGCGCCGGCGAGGTTCGACCCGGCCGACCCGCGCCCCGACGTCCGCGTCGAGGCCGGCTTCCTCTCCCTCTACACCTCCGACGACGCCGTCTCCGGCAGCAAATTCACCACCGGCAGCTGCCGCAACCAGCTCCTCTCCGAGATCACACGCCTCATCAACAAGCACAAGCACGAGGAGGAGGAGATCAGCATCACGCTCGCCGGCCACAGCATGGGCAGCTCCCTCGCCATCCTCCTCGCCTACGACCTCGCCGAGCTCGGCCTCAACCGCACCGGACGTAACACCATCCCGATCACCGTCTTCTCCTTCGCCGGCCCGCGGGTCGGCAACGTCGAGTTTAAGAACCGGTGCGACGAGCTCGGGGTCAAGGTGCTGCGAGTCGTGAACGTCAACGACCCGGTCACCAAGATGCCAGGCTTCGTCTTCAACGAGGGCGCTAGGGCTCTCGCAGGAAAGTACAAGCTGCCGTGGAGCAAGGCGTGCTACACGCACGTGGGCGTGGAGGTGGCCCTCGAGTTCTTTAAGGCTGGAGACATAGCCTGCGTGCATGATCTTGAGGCCTACATCGATCACCTTCTCCAGTGCAGCACCGACATCGATTACCTTCTGACACGGTGAGCGAAGATGACGAAGAAGGGGCGGATGGCAGGGTTGTACCATCGATGCTCCTCCAATCATGGAGATGGCAAATGGCGGCTATCCGCGCGGGTGAGTTGATGCAGGCACTTGGGATTTGATGTGGATAGCGTCGATGGTCTTTTCCATGAATGATATCAGGGCAAGCCTTTTGGATGCTGCATTTGTGGATAAATTAGGATACAAATTAAAGTGATGAACTCGCCTAGTACGGAGACCGGTTATGTCAAAACTGGGGTCACTGACAAAGCTGTTCAACTTAAAGCTCTTCCATGTGTACATAATCGAGTTCCATCGATATGCTAGTTTCTACATCTAAGGTAACTAAAGCATATTTTGGTTTTCAAAACTTACAAGAGGTTTTTTAGCAAGGATTGTTCTTTTTTTTGCGTAAAAAGGAACATCATTGATATTAAAGGATATTACATCCCCTGATAAAGTTCCTACGAAATACCATAGATAGCCGTTCCAGTACAGAATTACTAATTCTAGCACACTGATTTATTCCTTCAAAATAAGTTAATAGTGTAGAAATCAACATAGTGATGGGAGGTTCATTTACTCCTAACAATTTATAGGAATATAGTTCTGCACTGTCTGTATATAGGTCTCCCTTCAGTAAGAAACAAGTGCATAGCTAAGGTAGGTTTACCAATCTCGCGATTCCTTGGCAGTGAAAGTTGCTTCAATACCATATAGTGTTGATCTTCGTTTTTGCTGAAGAGGAAATTATTCATCTGAAGTAAACGTATTAATATCTTTCTAATATAGGAAATCAACAATAATTGAAGAGTTACATGCGTAGAGTTTTCATTAAACATTAGTAAATTTTGTTCAAATTGGAGAAATGAAATTTTCCTGCATCTCCGAAAGTCCTTTGACAGTGATTTCTCGATGCCTTTTTACATTTACTATATTCTCATTTTGATACTTTGGTTCTAGCGTTAATATTAGGAAACTTGAAGAAACATAAGAAAAGCTACTGCAATATATCTATTCTATGTTAAAACTTATACATAATGTTTTTTGGATATTGGGCAGTTTTTGGGTTTTTAGTTCCAAATTGGTCCAAGTGCAGATAATGAAAGCTGCTAAAGTTTGAAGATCGGTCGATGACTCTTTTCAACTAATATATTCCCTGCTTTAGTAGCAATAGGCAGATTAGTGTTCCTGGATTTCTGTAATTGTGCTGCTACATTATCTTGTGGAAGTTTCTATGATTTTATGGAAGTTTACTGAACATTGAACAGTCAAAAGGCAATGACCTGTTGAGACCAGGGCATCGGCATTGTTTCTGAATTACTATTCTATTATATAACCCATATATTGTGAAAACGTTGGTCTATTACATTTTTAAAAAACATGTAGCATTCCTTAAAAATTTGACTAATCTCACTATCACCATATATGGATTTGAAGGGAACACATAGCCTTCTTGTGATCGATGAAGGAACAAAGTGGCACATCATTTATTGCATGGAACGTTTATTGATGCGGGAAACAAGCCATAGACTTATAGTGCCAATATTATGCAGTTGCAGTTTGGCATCTAAATTTGCAAAGTGATTATGTCCTTTCCTCACGACAGTCGTATGCTCGCCTATAATATGGCCTCTAAATATTACAACCGAATGCAAGCAAAAAGGTAAACCTTTGAGTCCATGTTTGCGATCTGGTCCATGTATTCACACTTTTGAGTCGATGCTTCATCACTACTCTATCCATTCTCAAATATATGAGATTACCTGTCAAAGCATTGATCATATATATTGAAGAAGGGAGGTAAAAAATTAAACTCGACCGGTGGGGTATGACCACCATACCCCCACGCGGCTTTGTTTGATAGAGAAGCTCAACCTTCTCAGGTAAAGAAAACCCGGTATCACCACATAGGACCGCGCAGATACTTCGGGAAGAAAACCAATCAGTGTTATAACATGTTGTGTGATGCGACAAATGCATAGATTTTGTGGATGTTGCTCCATCAAGCGATTACTTATATCACTTAATATTTACGGAAGATCATACAAAATGTGTTTATTTCTGGATCAATTCAGAAAAAGGGCAGGGCACAAAGATTTTTATCAGAACAGAATAAAATTTTTCTCTATTTTCTCACCATGTGGTTATTTCATAACCTCAAATAATCTGGAGATAAAAAAATCCTTATTTTTGCGGGGCAGAAAAGTACGGTATATAGCAAGATACACAATAATGTTTCTTGTACGATATATAGCAGAATAAATTTATCTCTTATTTCTCATGCATGATTTAACACCTAAGCAACAAACTGCATACTGGCTCTTATTCACTCTTCTATGTAAGCGGTGGTGGAATTTAATAACTTGAAATAAATCAACTTTCAATTCTTTAAAATTATAAAATATTACTGACGTTCAAAGGTAAGTGTATGCTCTACGTCCATGCGAAAGCTTCAAGAACTAAGCTCCCGCTTCTTGGTTTGTTATCATTGCAGCACTAAACAGAGTACATTTTGCATGGCCCACGTTTGGTATCTAGCTTGGTTCTGTTATTATATTTCTTTCCAAATCCCATCATGTACCATGGTTTTTATGTATGATGTTTGTGTAGGCCGCATCTTCCCAATAATTGTTTTCATGGAGTCAATGAATGAACAGATACATGAGCCCACAATATGAAAGGGAGACAAAGACACACCACTAGAGTCGATGCTGAGGTGTCAGATTTCCTAGATGTTTGTAGGGGTAAAATTTTGTGGAAAAATATATCTATAAAACCTGATGTCAAGTGAGAATGTTAAAATACCTGGAGTGTTTTGTGCAGTGGTGATTTTGTGGATGCGGTTTTGTTAAGTTTACTCCAAGAACATGTTTCAGTTTCTTACAAATTGAGTTGAGTTAGTATATACTTGACTTTTTACATGGTATTAGAAATATACTTAGTTATTATTACAATTTTCAAAACCTTCTATGCAATTGGTGACTAACGAATTTGCACCATTTGTGCGAAACGTACCCCATTTTCACATGAGTTGGACCAGATTGAACACACCAATGATATCCACTGTACCTTGTTGTCTGTTTCTTGCATGGTTCTGTCATGGTTTTGCACTAACCATTTGAGACATCAAGGAAATAAATAAACAAAATTATCTACTAATTTAGTTGGTTCCTAGATTAGGTGTAATGTACTTATTCTATAGTCCTCTGCAGCTTTACGTCCAATCTCAATATGTTTATACAGGCATTCATAACGATGATTGAGATATTGGATCTTAACCTAACTTGACAATGACATGTTTCAATACTTTTTCATGCATGGTACATTTGATATTGTATTATCTTCATTGTTTTTTTTTGAATTATTATCCTCATAGTTGTTACATCTTGTGTCCTTTCATTCCTACGATCTTTTAAGCTCTCAGTTTATTAATACCGTGACCTATACTTGGATTCACCAACTTTACTCTCAGTCATCCTACGTCTGCACATGCATCTCACGTTGCATAAAGTCCAAAGACAAGCCCCCCGTAGGTCAAAGAAAAGCTAATAGTTTTGTCTTTCGTGGTCATAAGATATTCAATGAACAGGAACAAACGGACGAAGCTCCGGCCTATCAAATGTATATATATGACATTATTAAGATAGATCATACATTATTTTAGGAGCTCATCGTGCATGTACATGTAAGCTATGGACTAGTTGTGCTCTTGTTGCCACAAACAATTTCTTTAATTGGTAGGTATCTGTAGTTGGCCGGCGCTGCCTGTGGAATACCTGGAGTGTTTTGTGCAGTGGTGATTTTGTGGATGCGGTTTTGTTAAGTTTACTCCAAGAACATGTTTCAGTTTCTTACAAATTGAGTTGAGTTAGTATATACTTGACTTTTTACATGGTATTAGAAATATACTTAGTTATTATTACAATTTTCAAAACCTTCTATGCAATTGGTGACTAACGAATTTGCACCATTTGTGCGAAACGTACCCCATTTTCACATGAGTTGGACCAGATTGAACACACCAATGATATCCACTGTACCTTGTTGTCTGTTTCTTGCATGGTTCTGTCATGGTTTTGCACTAACCATTTGAGACATCAAGGAAATAAATAAACAAAATTATCTACTAATTTAGTTGGTTCCTAGATTAGGTGTAATGTACTTATTCTATAGTCCTCTGCAGCTTTACGTCCAATCTCAATATGTTTATACAGGCATTCATAACGATGATTGAGATATTGGATCTTAACCTAACTTGACAATGACATGTTTCAATACTTTTTCATGCATGGTACATTTGATATTGTATTATCTTCATTGTTTTTTTTTGAATTATTATCCTCATAGTTGTTACATCTTGTGTCCTTTCATTCCTACGATCTTTTAAGCTCTCAGTTTATTAATACCGTGACCTATACTTGGATTCACCAACTTTACTCTCAGTCATCCTACGTCTGCACATGCATCTCACGTTGCATAAAGTCCAAAGACAAGCCCCCCGTAGGTCAAAGAAAAGCTAATAGTTTTGTCTTTCGTGGTCATAAGATATTCAATGAACAGGAACAAACGGACGAAGCTCCGGCCTATCAAATGTATATATATGACATTATTAAGATAGATCATACATTATTTTAGGAGCTCATCGTGCATGTACATGTAAGCTATGGACTAGTTG
The DNA here is from genome assembly GCA_000970635.1 of Eragrostis tef. Classification (NCBI taxonomy): domain Eukaryota; kingdom Viridiplantae; phylum Streptophyta; class Magnoliopsida; order Poales; family Poaceae; genus Eragrostis; species Eragrostis tef. Next base: position 54,919 of record LAPY01003184.1, on the reverse strand, counting down.
TGCTCTTGTTGCCACAAACAATTTCTTTAATTGGTAGGTATCTGTAGTTGGCCGGCGCTGCCTGTGGATCTGAAAACTTTAATCGCCAATCAATAGCATTACAATAGAAACTACCGCGCATGCCGAAGATTGCTCATCTTTCCTATTCATCCAATCATCCATCATGTGTGGTCCCTGGAGAGAACCCGAGATAGAGGACATGCACCACTAGGGCTGGAGGTGATGTGGCTGGTATTCATTATGTTGAATTTCAATATAACATGCCACTCTGCGTCTACGTGAACAACACAACTGAGTCCTCCATCCGTCCAAAAATATATATGTATAAGCATTTGTGAGTTTGGTCAAAGTCAAATGCTCTCAATTTTGACCAATAATATAAGTAAAAAATATACTATTTTAAATAAAGAGACATTATGATAGATTGTTGCATGATGAATCTAACAACACCCTTTTCATATTATCGAACTTAATTATACTTTTGCTATTTGTAGGTAAAGGTTTATAAAGTTTTATTTTGACCAAACCTAGAAATGCTTATATTTTTGGGTGAGAGAGTGGAACATCCTCAATATCCATTTGGCATTTTAATTTTATCGGAGCAAGTCTTTAGTGCAGTGACATAGAAGCATCCCTCAAATTAAAATAACCTCAACATAATTTCTATAGTATTGTAATTGCCTGCATGCGTAGTATCTGCAATAACATAGTGTTGTAACATGCTTTTGAGTCTTTTTAGTGAGTAACTACGTTCTCTTCCAAGACATTAATTAGGTGAACAACTCCAAACCATGGGTTTTCAGAGGAAGTCTTCTTTGGCCAGTGCTACAGTAGGACAAAGGACAGGTCTAATTTTGATGATTTTGTGCAAACTTTATGACAGGTATTACGATACAAAATTTACGCTATGAATTTTCTATCCATATTTTATCAAAGGAGCTATTGCGTTTTTACCTTTACTTTGCCTTTCAATTATGATTTTACCGAGAATTTTAGAGATTTGACACTCTCTCAGAGTGGCACTAGAGATTTGCCCCTCTCCTGTATGGCTTTAGAGATTTGTCCTACTTATGCTGACTGGATTAGAAATTTGCCCCTCCCCCTGCCACATTAGCTTGTTGACATGGCCAAAATTTAGCAAATGTCTATTTTGCCCCTACTGCACTATAAGAGAAACACCCCTTTTGCAACGCATATATATGTTGCTAAAAGTGCAAAGCGTTGGTAATATTTATACCAACGCAAATAATATGTGTTGCAAGAGTTGGCGTTGCAAGGTTTGTTGTAACAGATACATATGTGTTGGTAACCAGTGCAAATAAACGTTGCATGCCCGAAATGGATACTTCTAATTCTCACCAACACTTCCATGCGTTGCAAGATGTGATTAAGCAACAAATCACTGATGATATAGGTTGCTGCTGCTTCTACCTGATTTGCATCCAGTAAGCTAATTATGGGAAACAAAAATCTGCAACATTTATGTTTCATCAGTAGGAAACAAAAAAAAATCAAGTCAAGAATTGCCACTAAGAAAATTCATTAGTTTTTGTATTATTGCGAATGGTACATACACTGCTCATACTATCCATCACATAGCTTACAATTACATTGTTGTAAAATCAAAAGATAACATTTGATCAGCTACACTATACAATCAGCATACATGCATCTTGCACTAGTAAAATCTGATGAATTACTGCAATATCTCTCTGTCCAACGAGCTTTAACTGAATTTTCCATCTAATTACCTGCAAAAGAGATGTGCTTCACTTTTCTGTAAGATATTCCAGAACAATGCTACTTATTATCTTACACCAGATAGGAATCGGCTTTTGCAAAAACAAAAATATCCGTGACCACCTTGAGTTCCACGAATTTAACAGAGTTGGGATCTTAAAGCATAATGAAACTAGCAGTAGTTCAAAGTGTTTTGCTATCAAATGTTTATAATGCACACCCTTCATAATCTGAATATCTTATGAACACAGATTTATTTGTAGACAATAAGCTGCTAAATAGATATGTGCAGAATGTATTCTCAATCAAAAGTTTAACCTACTAAGTTTACTTCAGGCAATAGTTCACACGAAACAAATAACAGAATCCTTACCCCGAGAAAAAAAAGAAGAGTAAAACAATGATACTGACGAGTCGTGCATTAAAGAAAATGATTTCAGCATTATTATGTACCAACAGAATGAAAATAGAACACTGAGGAGACAGGCATAGGATTTCAGTCCTCAATTAGCTACTATTGATCTCCATCTTTAGACTACTTGGTACAGAGTCACGACTGAATTATTACTGTTACTAATGTCGAACAAAAGGTCCTTTTTAATTAAAGGAATACCTTTAGATCCAGTTCAATTCAGAAAAGCCCATCGATGTTAATCACATCAATTCACACTCAGCAGGTCCAGTTCAGTCTGTGACTAAATAGATATCTTGACCTCACATAACACAATCTGAGCATGACCTTGCAGATGGTAGTTCTTCTTAGGATAGGACTAATGCAGTTTACAAATTCATAGATATAATTCTAAGCACTGCATAATTATGCATGCATGTTGATTGATCCACGACATACGAGTATGCAAATAACCATAAATCATTAAGATCACAAGGTGAGATGACAAGATGCCCAATATGTATTACATAAGTACTATTGCTAATCCATAGTTGTTGAACAGTTAGAGGATTCGTAACTACTGCATTGAACAATATTAAATTACCTCATAGCCAATACAGCTTGGTGTCAGTTGTTGCATATTCAGAACAAATGCAGGATTCAATTTACTTGTAACAATTCCAGTATTCCTAACCTGCAGATGTTGCACATATATTGGACATTCAGAAAATAATCACTACAAGAAAAATGACTAGTAGTCACTAAGGTACTTGGTCACTAAAGTATTTCTTTTTTGCATGATGGACAACCATCTGCATCTCCCTCTTGAAGATAGCCCTGCATCCTTCCAGCGTTGGATCAATGTTATTAAAACCCCATTTGTTCCTTACTTTCCATATGCTCCAAGCCACAAGTATGATGACTTCCATGTAAATGGGATGTTCAATTGTCTTTTAAGTCTCTTGATTGTGTCCCTCGCAGCAATTGGATCTTTGCAAGGGACTTGTAGCGATTGGATCCCTCGCGGGCAGGCAATGTAAATTTTCTAACTAGCCGAGTTATAAAACTGCCCTACACAATGAATGTCTCCTCCACTAGTAGCATATTGCGCTCTCAAGGTGCTCCTGTAATTTGGATTAAGGAACTTTGTAGCTAAAAATGATAATTCTGAACCCTCTTGGAGTTAGTCTCTTGCATTGCATAGGTAGATAAAAAAATTTGGGTGAATGGATATGGATCAGGGCTCTGAATGAATGTAACCAGGCATGGGTAGGGGAGTGACCACTGTATATGAGCTCATCCACGTCTACACACTATTTACTCCCAAGCTACTGCCTCTAAGATTCCTGTGTTTTACTACGCTCATCCAAACTCCAGGTCTTGAAAATTTTCCTGTTTACACACGGATCAGAATCCTCAACAGTTGCCTGCGTGCAGTAGCTCGCTTGCAGTCACGCTCCCCACCGTTCAACCCTGCCGAACGAATCCAACGGCTCACAAGCTCGCCTGGTCACGTAGCCGAGCGACAACACCAAGCCCAGTTTGGCCCAACAACGCACTATCGTTCACACCGCGTCTGCGTCCAAGTGGCGTGGCCACTGGAGACTGGAGTGCAGAACCCCTCAGCTCGTCGCCGTCAGCACCGAGGCCCGGGAGCTGCGTCCGCGCCGCCGAGGTCCCGATTCTATACACATACAATCCTATCACATTCCTCTATTTTCCCTATGCTCCAAATTAAAGGAGGCCTTGCGGCCGGGTGACGCGTGATTTTCGCAACGGCCGGGACATCCCCAAGCAATTGGACGTGCGGAATCTTTTTGCTGATGTGGAACCGGAGTACTTAACTGCATCAAATGATTGATCGAGTGACTGTGTATCAGCACGAAGTCCACGGACGCGCAGCCGCATCTCTGGCTACATAGAGAGCGATGGAGACAGGCCACCAACTTAAACCAGGCGGTGCACTACTGTGTGGGTACATCATCTGGGCGGCGCGCCAGCACGTTCTTGGCAGATGAACCACACACGAGCATCCGCCGTCGCTATTCAGGCACCTACTTATGATCATGTTCCGTACGGCTGAATAGACTTGGCGCACCTCTTCTACGGGGTATTAATTTTGCAGGTCTGTTCCAGAGGTCAATGGAGCCTGCAATCCAAGCATCCTACTAGGGCATCACAGGTTTTTCTGCCAGCGGTTGCAAAAATGGTGGACATTCTTGTATCCAGTGGATGTAAATGAGACTAGATTGATAAATAACTTCCTAGTATGTTGCTTTTATTTTGCTCCTTGTGGATCGTAAGCTTTGATCACTAATATAGATAAAAGTATCGAGGTTTTTCTCACAAAAAAATATGAAAATTCTTGCATCTAAGGCCTCGTTTGGCTGCAAGAAGCATTGCGGTTTCTCAAGAGAATACTAGAATCTCTACAAAATGGTAGTTTATTAGGAAATGTTGCAAATCAGAAACGGGACAAATGTTTCTACTTTTCTCACTTCCTTCTCAGGTGAACTGCCATCAATTCTTCAAAATCAGAGTCTATGAACGAACCAAACGGTTTCACAAAATCTGTATGAGTCACAAAAGAAATGCTTCGGGAGAGAATCCAATCTGTAATATTTAAGATGAATTCGGAACCGTGCCATATGTGGCGTTATTATACTGTTAGATAACATTTGATAATAATTTCTAGAAAACGTACTGGTCAAAAACCATCCCCATTGGATTGGATATGTTGTTGATGTCTACGTATCTATACGAGTAAACAACGTTCCTGATAAAAGTACAATACCAAATATTGTAGTGTATTAACTATGTATATAGTTACCTGATGATTCATGCGAATCAACAACGTTATGTGTTGCAAAATTTACTAAAAAGGACAACAAAAATTGCAGAATATGAACTAATCTATGAAGAATTATTTATGGCAATAAAAAGCATAAAGTTTTATGTCATGTATAACGGTGATGAAGAGGTTATTAACGACTACCTAAATTTTCAGGTGGAACCGACATATATCGACCTATTTGACCACCTTTCCCAATTTTTGTTTTGAACATGAGCGAAAAAGGATTTTTTTCAGAAGTTAGAAACTTCTGAAATATTGAAAAGGAATCAGATTAGTTCATCGACTGATATCATCGACTCAAGCTTCTTTTTCTGAAACTTCTGAAACTCCACACATTACCCATGAGAGACTCAAGCTTCTTTTTCTGAATAATGGATATGATCGACTGATATCATAGACTTGGTCATCCTTACTGAATCCTGGCCCCTGTTTCCAACCCTGTAGCTATCAGTTGCTGTTTGTAACTAGTGATTGGAAAATGACGCACCCAACAAGCAGTCGATCTTTAAGAATCAATAAAGAATAAAAAGCTACGTAGAGTACAATTGACTACGCTCAGATCGAGAGAAAGTGCTACCACGTCTGACTTGCAACCCTGAATATATATGGAACATGATAGCGAAGCTAAGAACGACGTCCGCCGTAATTCATACCGACCACTCCTTGTTCCCACGAACAAGAACCAATTCTTCTGTCCTGTAGTGCGTATCAGTGGCTCCACATCAGTCACCTGTCAAAAAGTCAGTGAAAGAGACTGGATAGGGTTCTAAAGTATTGGGCCCGACTTGCGATCTTTTTTTAAGGAGTAAGTGGGTTTTGTAATGGACGGAGAATGGAACAAGAACATGGAGCTCTTAATTAGGGCGGCAATGAATCAGCTAGCAAAGTATTTTATTGTTCTAGCATCTTTCGTAACTTACATCGCAAATCATAGTTACCAGGAGATCGTCATTGTAGCCTGCAATTCTTTGTTGGGATCGTTATAGAATAAGAACAGACGGCATCTCTTACTGCTGTTAATTTTTTGCACAAAGATGGTGAAACAAGTTTGTTTTTCTTAATTAAGTTACATTTGAGTAGTTCTAGTGCGGAAGGATGAATAAAAAATATACACATCAAAGTCGTGTTGGACAAAATAATATCCGAGGCTCCCGATGGGTTGCACACTATGTGCTCCCACTCGTGAGATGCACCCAATAAATTACTACCTCCATACAGAAATGTAACTACCACCTTCCAATCGGTTGAAAGATTTTACTTTGACCAAATTCAGTGATGGTTACGACCCTCAACAGGGTGAGTAGAAAAGGAATTCAAAATAAATATTAATACATATTCTACCGTGTCATCTACTATCATATTAAATATAGATGCAACAAACACGTATGCCCTGGTCCCCTCATAGGTGAATCAATAGCGGTACGAGATGGACTTCAGCTGGCAGTAAACCAAGGAATCCAGCGAATCCAACTTGAGTCTGATTGCCAAGAACTTGTGAAGTTGTGGGAGCACAAGAATCCACCACACTTTGCAGCAGATTGATGTTCTCAGCCGGAGCTTGGTAGAGCTCAGGTTTGTTTTTGTTAATCGTATATGTAATAAAGTAGCTCATGAGTGTGCAAGACTTGTCTCGCGTAGCTCACTGATGGAAGAGTGGCAAAATAATGCTCCACCGGCGCTACTTCGATTCATTGAACCTGAATGTAATCTAGCCTATGGCTAAGCAATCAAAGCTCCGATTGATCTCAAAAAAAAAAGGAAGAAAAAAAAAAGACAAATTAGTAGATGAAAAGTAATAGGTTGCGGATCTAAACAAGTAGTTCAAATCAAATGCTAACAGATGTTCCAATTTTTTATTGCACATTGCATAGTTTTTGTTATATATGGAATTTTCAGTGAGAAAATTATGTCAACATGCACTAGATATCTATATTTTTTTGTAATTTTTCATGTCTTTTCCATGGTGGATCTTGCATGTAACAGGACCAAGCACCTCCACATGCATGTCGGAGTGCCAGATTTTATAGGTATAAATTTCTCAATGCCATTGCAAATGTTATGAATTATTGAAATTCGCTGTTGTCAGTGATGCAGATATACCCCACTTGTCAGCGGTGCATTGAAGGCAATTTTCGGATTGCAAACTTTCTCGGTACCAATATCAAAACCCCTTATAGGTTATTTATATTATCTGTGATTCACTTACATTTGCCGCATTCATAACAAAGCTGATTCACTTACATTTGCCGCATTCATAACAAAGCTACATTGAACCAATACGTAAGCTTCACGCTTTCAAATTAATTATTTATAAAATGACTAGCCATACAACTTTGCTTCTCTCAAATATTACAACAACTACATCCTTTAGTTATTTCTACAGTAAAGTGAAGCATGTTCTCGGAAGATCTATATACATACATAATGAAATGGATGGGTTATCCCATCATGCCTCTTTAAGGCCAGTCTCAGTTCATCGTTCTCATAAGCATTAAATTTTATGCCACATATGCATTTTTTGCTGACTTGGCAAGCTAATTATGAGGAGATAGAAGACAAACTTTGTGAGAGGCTTTTCATCTCTAAGAAATAAAGCTGGCTCTCTTTACTAAAATTTAGTCTTCGAAACCATGAAATGAAATTGTGCATTGAGAATGGCCTAAGATACACTCTACATCTGAAATAATTACTCACATGTGGTTTAATTATACCATTCTGATATCTAGGATAAAGTTACATCGTAACAAATGGTGTACATTTCTAGGCAAAGAATTTATATTATATGATAAAATAAAAAACTCAGGCAGTGACATATATTTTACTATAACAATGGTCGTCAAAAGCCAAGCCTAGATGTGTGTGGAAATGGATAATTATTTAGAAACTTAAGACATACTAAGCCACAGAGACACCAAACTAAATCCACTTATTCAAAGCTCATTCTGTTAGAGGGTGGGTCTCTCTTAAAAAAATCTAAGCGGCAAGTTGGGCCTGTGAAGTGAAATGGGAGTAAAATTAGTTTAAGAAATATAAATGTAGCAGTTGTATTATGTTGATGTCATGAAAGTAGTGGCACTGCTCAACTCATGAAAGAAATGTGTATAACCAACTTGTGCACGGCAAAAACGTGTGTGCTCTTGTTGAACAAACAGATTTATCCGTATGTATTTGAGAGCAATATGGTTTAACCAATCTTTAATAACATTCTCTGATAAAGTGACTAAAAATTGTCGGATGATGAAACAATACACCAAGTAACCATAAATAAGTTTTACAAATCGAGAACTGAATATGTTACAATACATAAAGCGTATTCATGATATAATTGAATATCTACTAATTTATAAGGTGATAATATATATGATAAAAAAATATATGTAAAATACTAGA
>LAPY01003183.1:49274-65102 GCA_000970635.1 Eragrostis tef | reverse complement strand
GTAGCATTCACCAAGATTCTAGCATTTTTATTCAAATACAGAACAAAGGGCTCTCTCAATCATCGATGGTCTTCAATATCAAAATGCGTCACACGATGGTCAGGTTGTGTTGAGAACGTCGAGCGGCAGCAAGCAAGTGGTACAACAATGCAGATACAACTGATCATTCCATTTGTCTACCTCCATTCTTGTATGTCAACTAACATAGATGTTCAATGTTACAGCAAAATGCCACTCAGGAGCTTTACAAGCAAATGGACCCAAATGGACGACAATTTGGGATGTTGCACTGTTGGACATTGCTGCAGCACAATGAAAAATGGATCAACAGAAACATTGATCCACATCCTTTCAAGAAACGTGCTGCTTCTGACATGGAGTCTGAGGGCTATGAAGATGAGGACGGTAATGAGAGTGGGAGGAGCACTACTCCCAGTTCTGATTGGACGTCGAGTTAGAGGCCACTAGGGAGGAAGCAATCGAAGGGGCGCTTGAAGAGAGGAGGAGGGGAAGGTGGAGATGTTGTTGTGATCCAGTCCACAGTTCAAGACATGATCACAAGCAAGAAGGAGATTGAAACCTCAAGAAAGGAACAGAAGCAATTAAAAATAGACACTGATATTGCAAGATGGGAGTACAGGAAGTCTCTAGAGGAGCGCAAGGTGGCTATCGAACAAGAGAGGTTGAAAGTGAAAGCAGAGCAAGCAAGTGCCAAGATGGCAAACGAGAGAGAGAAGTTGAGATTGCAAGAAGAGAAGTCAAGTGCCAAGGGCCAGGGACTGCCCCCACCGCCACAAAAGGCGTCGTTTTGCATGCCATCGTCAAGCGCCAATGGCCATGATCCTGCGGCAGTCGACGCCGATGGCCATGTAGCTGCCCAAGTCGCCGCCGCCAACCATGTGCCTGCTCATGTTGAGTTCCAGTCCCTACTTGACGAAGACGATCCTAACAACTACTCCGACCTCAACATGCTCGATGAATTCTCCCAAAGGTATGACAACAGCGCACATGTCTTCTCCTGTTTCGTAGCTTGATGATTGATGCAAATTGGAAATAAACTTGATGCACTTTTTATGCCACTCAGGAGCTTTACAAGCAAAGGGACCCAAATGGACGACAATTTGGGATGTTGCACTGTTGGACATTGCTGCAGCACAATGAAAAATGGATCAACAGAAACATTGATCCACATCCTCTCAAGAACCGTGCTGCTTTTGACATGGAGTCTGAGGGCTATGAAGATGAGGACGGTAATGAGAGTGGGAGGAGCACTACTCCCAGTTCTGATTGGACGTCGAGTTAGAGGCCACTAGGGAGGAAGCAATCGAAGGGGCGCTTGAAGAGAGGAGGAGGGGAAGGTGGAGATGTTGTTGTGATCCAGTCCGCAGTTCAAGACATGATCACAAGCAAGAAGGAGATTGAAACCTCGAGAAAAGAGCAGAAGCAATTAAAGATAGACACTGATACTGTAAGATGGGAGTACCAGAAGTCTCTAGAGGAGCGCAAGGTGGCTATCGAACAAGAGAGGTTGAAAGTGAAAGCAGAGCAAGCAAGTGCCAAGATGGCAAACGAGAGAGAGAAGTTGAGATTGCAAGAAGAGAAGTCAAGTGCCAAGATGGCAATCGAAAGAGAGAAGTTGAGAGTGCAAGCAGAGGAAGCAAGTGCCAAGAAGCTGAAGCAAGAGTGCAAGATCATGTTCATGCCATTGGGCGACCTTGATGATCAACAAAAAAGATGGGTTCTCACAATGCGTGCCGACATTGCTAGGAAAGCGGCTGCCACAAGCCAAGATGAGAATGGCAATGCGAGTGTGTGATGAGGTTCTGCTCTTTGTGTCATGATTTCTATTTGTAGCATTTCACTCATGAATCTTGTTCAAATTTGAATTTAAATTTGAATTTGGAGTTTTAAATTTGAACTTCAGTTTGAATTTGTCATGTCTGTGTTGGAAGTATGAAGATTCAAAATATTTGCATATGAGTTTGAATGGTTTGAATAATCCATGTAGCTAGAGAAAGAGAGAAGGAAAAAAATAGATATAGGGGATGAGGTTTAAGGGGACTGCTGGAGCACTCATGCATCAAATTCTGGAAATGAATTTGATGCTTCCCCTAAAGGAGGATTTGATGCATGAGTTTTAGGGGAACTGCTGGAGTTGCTCTAATTCTCTTCTTCCTCCGTTGGTTTCGCTTTGTATCCAGGCTCCTAGCCTTCAATGGCGCATGGCGGCACGAGCGGATGGAACAGATGATCTCAGGAAAAATTGCCCCCCCCCCCCCCTCCACCCTCCCCCCATAGCTCCGCCACTGTCCATACATTTTCAACTGTTGAGAAAAGATTCCTTACTTCTCCCCTTCAATGTGAGAGAAGAGAGAGGAAAGTACCCAACTAAAGACTGGAGAACACATTAACAAGACGGTTTGGGGATCCCCATCAATATTAAAACGAACCTATTAAGGAATAAATGGATTAATTTCTACTGTCGCATATCAAGACAGGAGGTAAAGGGTGAATATCAAGATAAATTGTGCATCAACACGAGTAATTGCCCAGCTCTTTGAACTTCAAGGTTGTATGTTTGTATGTCTACATATAGTCTACAATACCCTTTTATAGGGCCTAATAAAAAATCTTTGAAAACTTACTAGTATTTTTCAGCAAAAATCAGTTTTTTACTACTTTTTTCCCAAAAAGGGAGGAAATTTTCCTAGTGGGTTATGTTTGCTTTACATATGCAGATATTCTTGATTCATGATTGCCTTGAAGTTATCTTTAAATTACTTCAGGTGCGGAACTCAACTTATATATTTGTACTTTATAATTTTATTGGGAGTGAATTTCGTAGGATCGGACTATTTATGTTTTATTATTATCAGAACACACACATTTTTAATCAACTTTCTATTACAGGCAATGCTTTGTCCTGCCTAAGCTTCGGATGCATACAAATGTAGATCGACCATCTTTTTGAACTTTGACGTTTTTGCTCTCCCAAGCCTTCCATCTCTGTTTTATAGAGTTTTATAAAAATTCGTTGAAATACAAAAATAGCTTATCGAGCACTTCGAAAAAAAAAACAACTTCCTGTTCTCAGGACCAAGCAACTAAGATCTCGGCCCAACAACTTTACCTTAAGTCAGGACCATGAGCCTAGAAACCGATAACGGCCCGCCTGTCCCTGCTTTCGCGGGGGGTAGAAACGTCTTATATCCTCGGACGCCATTCTTTCCCCATTCCACGGGCGCTCGTCGGCTCGCGTGCCTCTCGTCCTCACAGCCGGCGCCGGCGCGGCCTCCTCCTCCTAGTCCTCGGAAGGCGACGGAGCCCGCTGATTCGCGCATCAACAGGTGCTTCCTCCTCCTCCTCGCTCCCTCCTCCCGCGCTTCCTTCTCCGCCTCCTGAGTCTTTGCGTCCGCGTCGATCTGGGGTTTCTCTCACGAATCCACCGCGGGGAGTAACGTTAGATCCGGTTAGGTTTCGTGGTTGTTCCGCACCGTCTCCGTAGAGCTAGCTTGCTCGCGCGAGCCCGCTTGCCGCCGCCCCGCCTGTATCGCCTACAGATCTGGCGCACCGCGGGCCGGGAGAGGCAGGCGCCTCCACCCGGCCATGAACTTATATTTAGATTTTGCTCGGTACCGGCTCATTTCTGGGGCTCTAGTCTCCGCGTCTATTTTTTTCCCCGTTGGTGATGGGATTCATGGCTGGCTCCCGGTCCCCGTCGTGGAGTTAGATCTGAGTTGTTTGCTGTTGGCGTCGATGTGGTCGGATGACGAGGTTGCTTGATTCCTAGCACTGTATATTCGTTCTTTCGCCTGTAGTCTGAACGCTGGAGGTGTGAATTCCCAACTGGCATATTATATGTGTGATTAGGTTATTTATTTTTGCTTGGGTTTCCTTTTTAAGATAATAGTGACTGCTTGCTGCTTCTTTTAGGCTAAAGTGTGAATTTGTTTCCCTTTTTTTCACTACGAGTATTGAACACAATGACGGACGAAACAATTGAAACTTGCGTATTCCCAAGCCAGTCAGCCTAAAGAAAGGATACAATCTGTCTTCATAGCCTTCTCCTCGCTCGAGTCAGAAGTGAATGCCCTTGCATGTTTGGTCGTTTTGGCACACGGGCCTAGCAAAATTCAGAATTCTTTTTTTGCAATTTTCCAATTACGGAGTACATAACTATACAGTTGTACCTAGTAAAAATTTCGGCAAAACTATTGAACATTAGTTCACTTGTATCATCTGCATCTGCATGTTTAAAACATTTCCATAGATGTGACCGAATGTCTGACACTGTTTCTCTCTTATGTTTTCTAACTAGATGTCTCAATCCAAGGAAGTGAGGTTAGTATTTTATTATGTCTCTAATGCTCTACATTTTGCACTTGTTATCTGTTTTGGTTGGTTAACTTTTATTTTCAGATACACTGCACGGTCCATTACACCTCCTGCAAATCGGAATGGCACTTCAAAGTCTCCCCCTCCAGCAAGGCGCAGCAATTCAAGGTCTCCTCCTCCTAGAAGACGTGATCGATCAAGGTCAAGGGATAGAAGTCGATCCAGGCAAGCATATCACATGTTCCTGATTTATGATAATTCATTAATAATTCAACATTATGTCAAGTATATTGCTGTGCTTTGCTCTAAGTTTCACTTTGTGATGCTAAACAGATCAGTAGTGCAGTAATGATGTTAAGTTTTTTTTTTAATTTCTATAGGAGCGAGGATGATAGAAATCCAGGGAATAATCTTTATGTCACTGGACTGTCTACTCGTGTAACTGAAGATGAACTTGAGAAGTTCTTTAACAAGGAAGGGAAGGTATGTTCTCATTTTTTGGGTTTATTTTTCTTATTATTATTATTTCCATTTTCTCTGGACCATCACATCTGTTCATCTTGTGATAACCATTTTTCTGTGTAGTTAACTGGTAGCAATCTTCAACTTTGCAGGTCAAACACTGTCATGTTGTTCAAGATCCTCGGACAAAAGAATCCCGTGGCTTTGCCTTTGTGACAATGGAAACTGTTGATGACGCTAGGCGCTGCATTAAGTACCTTCACCGCACTGTACTTGAAGGTCGTCTGGTCACTGTGGAGAAGGTTAGATGTTCACCGAAATGGTCTATTTTTTTCCCCGTTGGTGATGGTTTTCATGGCTGGCTCCCGGTCCCCGTCGTGGAGCCAGATCTGAGTTGTTTGCTGTTGGCGTGAGTGTGGTCGGATGACGAGGTTGCTTGATTTCTAGCACTTTATGTATTCGTTCTTTCGCCTGTAGTCTGAAGGCTGGAGGTGTGAATTCCCAACTGACATATTATATGTGTGATTAGGTTATTTATTTTTGCTTGGGTTTCCTTTTTAACATAATAGTGAATGCTTGCTGCTTCTGGCAGGCTAAAGTGTGAATTTGTTTCCCTTTTTTTCACTACGAGTATTGTTACGCAGCAATTGAAACTTGGGTAGTCCAGTCGGCCTAAAAATACAATCTGTCTTCATAGCTTTCCACTCGCGCGAGTCAGGGAAGTGAATGCCCTTGCATGTTTGGTCGTTTTGCACCCAGGCCTAGTAAAATTCAGAATTCTATTTGCAATTTTCCAGTTACATAACTACACAGTTGTACCTAGTATAAAATTTGGCAAAATTATTGGGTATTCCTGGGAATACCCCAAGCAACCAGCTGAGTCCGTCACTTATTGAACATTAGTTCACTTATATCATCTGCATCTGCATGTTTATAACGTTTCCACAGATGGTGACCGAATGTCTGACACTGTTTCTCTCTTATGTTTTCTTACTAGATGTCTCAATCCAAGGAAGTGAGGTTAGTGTTTTATGATGTCTCTAATGCTGTACATTTTGCACTTTATCTGTTTGAGTTAGTTAACTTTTATTTTCAGATACACTGCACGGTCCATTACACCTCCTGCAAATCGGAATGGCACTTCAAAGTCTCCCCCTCCAGCAAGGCGCAGCAATTCAAGGTCTCCTCCTCCTAGAAGACGTGATCGATCAAGGTCAAGGGATAGAAGTCGATCCAGGCAAGCATATCACATGTTCCTGATTTATGATAATTCATTAATAATTCAAAGATATGTCAAATACATTGCTGTGCTTATCTCTAAGTTTCGCTTTTGTGATGCTAAAAAACTCAGTAGTGCAGTAATGATATTGAGTTTTTTAATTTCTATAGGAGCGAGGATGATAGAAATCCAGGGAATAATCTTTATGTCACTGGATTGTCTACTCGTGTAACTGAAGATGAACTTGAGAAGTTCTTTAACAAGGAAGGGAAGGTATGTTCTCATTTTTTGGGTTTATTTTTCTTATTATTATTATTTCCATTTTCTCTGGACCATCACATCTGTTCATCTTGTGATAACCATTTTTCTGTGTAGTTAACTGGTAGCAATCTTCAACTTTGCAGGTTAAACACTGTCATGTTGTTCAAGATCCTCGGACAAAAGAATCCCGTGGCTTTGCATTTGTGACAATGGACACTGTTGATGACGCAAGACGCTGCATTAAGTACCTTCACCGCACTGTACTTGAAGGTCGTCTGGTCACTGTGGAGAAGGTTAGATGTTCACCGAAATGATTCATCGCATTGTATCTCTTGCTATGATAGTTCTGTTAAGCAGAGATATTTTTGTCATGTTATCTTTGTAGTAATTTCACATATTCTGAAAGCATTGCTAAAGGTAAACAAGTAAGCCAGCTATAACGTCAAATATGGTTTCTGCATGGTCTTGCGCTCATTTCCATTAATCTCGAAACAATTCTGTATCACTAGCATACTCTTGTGCTCCATGGAAAATATATTATGTTAAGTAAAAACAGTAATTGATACTATGCTCTATTCAGTTGAAAATTATGTGAAAGGTCCTTGAGATGAGGTATGTTATGGGTATGGTACAACTATGTTCTCTTTCTGTGAAAGGAAGAGTATATCAGCTTGGACAGTCAAGTCAGAAAAGTCCACTCAGGAACCATTTGTAATGTGCTCTGATGCAATCCTAGTGTGGTGAAGGGGAAAACCTTCTCTGCCTCTTCAACTGGGGACTTAACTCTCGTCTCGTGCTAACTTCATGACCTTCCAGTTTAACATGATGCTGGGCTGCTTCGACGTCAACCTGGTTGGTTCAGGCTGTGCTGTCTTCGACCATGGTTGTTGTCAAGGGGCGTGCAGCTGATGTGATGGTGCTTATCATCATCCCTCAGAGCTCATCTTCACCGCGTGTCTTCTACACCTCCCTCACCGACACTGCATACCCGCTTCACCAACGTGAGAGCTGCCGCCATATAGCAATCGTCGATCGTGAAGTCTTTCTGTGCTTTGCATCACCGCCACCGCCATCGCCATCGGCACATCAACGTCGCCCTTGACCCAGGAGGGTTCCACATTGTCTACATCGACTGAGGATACATGGTACATGCTGCTGCCATGTCGCAACATCACCAATCGCCACTGCACCCGAGTGATGCAACCTTCATCGACAACAACTATCCTGATTCGATGGACATTGCAAGAGGCGTAATCTGGCGCATTCTTTGACCATGGCTACACCGACTATGGAGCAAATGAACAAAAGTCATCTTTGGTTGAGGTGGCATACAACGTAAAGTCATTCATTATAAGAGGCTTAATGATCCATCACTGTTTGTTTCCAGCAAAGGGGCATGTTTTTTTAGTTATTTATCTATAATTAATCCATGTTTCCAGTTAAGATTAAATAATTGAGATTCTGGTTTGTTCAGAGTAATTGAAGTTTTTTTTTTAACTGTGGACACCAACTTATACACATGTTTGATGTTGTTGATTGCAGGCTAAAAGAACCCGAGAGAGGACTCCTACACCTGGAAAATACTGTGGTCGCAGAGGTATGAACATAAATAGCTGTATTTGTTTTGGAGATTTATTATGACTCCAAATACTGATTTTGACTCGCTTCTAAGTGGCTCAAGGCTTCCATCTACTACATGTTGTAGTTGCATGGACCAATATCTTTGTTTGTAGTGTTCAAATGTTCAATACTATTAGTATTACCGCCTAAACATGGTTCTACTTTCTTGTTCAATGTTTATTTTTGGTCATAGGCTGTATGTTCTGTTCTTTAATACGTTGATATCGACAGTATTTAGTTCTTCAATATGCTCATTATATCCAGTTTTTCTCTTTGTGATGAATGATTTTATGTCTTGTTTCTTTTAGCCGGCATATTCTACATGATCAAAGTTTAGTATGTAAGTAAATTCGTAGGTGCAGGCTTTCTTTTCCTTTAGTCCCCTGTAAAGTAGACGTAATCATATAAACCTAGGCTGAAAAACATCTCTTCAAAAGCAGCGGTATTCCAATCTAGTTTCATGTTTTTTTTACAGGCATTTTTGTTGATTGTTGTAAAGTAATACTGATTTTGACTTGCTTCTAAGTAGATCTCTGCTGATTGTTGTATCCCAGACATCTTTATTCTCTGAAGTAGTAGTAATAAGAAGCATTATTGTTTGCAATCAGTTTTTTGTATTATTGCTGTATCCCAGACATCTTTATTCTCTGGTATTATAGCTGTATCTTTAATGTTTTTTTTCTTTTTTTTCGCAATACAGGAGGATCTCAAAAGCGTTCTCGGAGCCCATCACCACACCATTCTCGTAGGAGGGAGCGGTCTCGCTCAAGGGATCGCAAAAGGGAACGGTCTCGCTCAAGGGACAGAAGGGAACGATCTCGCTCAAGGGACCGCAGAAGGGAACGATCTCGCTCAAGGGACAGAAGGGAACGGTCTCGCTCCAGGGACCGTCACAGGGAGCGCTCGCGCTCCAGGGACCGCCGGAGAGAGCGATCACGCTCAAGGGACCGCAGGGGCACCTCGCCTCATGAAAGGGATTCCCATAGTGAAGGGGAAAACCTTCTCTGCCTCTTTAAACTGGGGACTTAACTCTCGTCTCGTGCTAACTTCATGACCTTCCAGTTTAACATGATGCTGGGCTGCTTCGACGTCAACCTGGTTGGTTCAGGCTGTGCTGTCTTCGACCATGGTTGTTGTCAAGGGGCGTGCAGCTGATGTGATGGTGCTTATCATCATCCCTCAGAGCTCATCTTCACCGCGTGTCTTCTACACCTCCCTCACCGACACTGCATACCCGCTTCACCAACGTGAGAGCTGCCGCCATATAGCAATCGTCGATCGTGAAGTCTTTCTGTGCTTTGCATCACCGCCACCGCCATCGCCATCGGCACATCAACGTCGCCCTTGACCCAGGAGGGTTCCACATTGTCTACATCGACTGAGGATACATGGTACATGCTGCTGCCATGTCGCAACATCACCAATCGCCACTGCACCCGAGTGATGCAACCTTCATCGACAACAACTATCCTGATTCGATGGACATTGCAAGAGGCGTAATCTGGCGCATTCTTTGACCATGGCTACACCGACTATGGAGCAAATGAACAAAAGTCATCTTTGGTTGAGGTGGCATACAACGTAAAGTCATTCATTATAAGAGGCTTAATGATCCATCACTGTTTGTTTCCAGCAAAGGGGCATGTTTTTTTAGTTATTTATCTATAATTAATCCATGTTTCCAGTTAAGATTAAATAATTGAGATTCTGGTTTGTTCAGAGTAATTGAAGTTTTTTTTTTAACTGTGGACACCAACTTATACACATGTTTGATGTTGTTGATTGCAGGCTAAAAGAACCCGAGAGAGGACTCCTACACCTGGAAAATACTGTGGTCGCAGAGGTATGAACATAAATAGCTGTATTTGTTTTGGAGATTTATTATGACTCCAAATACTGATTTTGACTCGCTTCTAAGTGGCTCAAGGCTTCCATCTACTACATGTTGTAGTTGCATGGACCAATATCTTTGTTTGTAGTGTTCAAATGTTCAATACTATTAGTATTACCGCCTAAACATGGTTCTACTTTCTTGTTCAATGTTTATTTTTGGTCATAGGCTGTATGTTCTGTTCTTTAATACGTTGATATCGACAGTATTTAGTTCTTCAATATGCTCATTATATCCAGTTTTTCTCTTTGTGATGAATGATTTTATGTCTTGTTTCTTTTAGCCGGCATATTCTACATGATCAAAGTTTAGTATGTAAGTAAATTCGTAGGTGCAGGCTTTCTTTTCCTTTAGTCCCCTGTAAAGTAGACGTAATCATATAAACCTAGGCTGAAAAACATCTCTTCAAAAGCAGCGGTATTCCAATCTAGTTTCATGTTTTTTTTACAGGCATTTTTGTTGATTGTTGTAAAGTAATACTGATTTTGACTTGCTTCTAAGTAGATCTCTGCTGATTGTTGTATCCCAGACATCTTTATTCTCTGAAGTAGTAGTAATAAGAAGCATTATTGTTTGCAATCAGTTTTTTGTATTATTGCTGTATCCCAGACATCTTTATTCTCTGGTATTATAGCTGTATCTTTAATGTGTTGTTTTTCCAATGCAGGAGGATCTCAAAAGCGCTCTCGGAGCCCATCACCACACCGTTCTCGTAGGAGGGAGTGGTCTCGCTCAAGGGATCGCAAAAGGGAACGGTCTCGCTCAAGGGACAGAAGGGAACGATCTCGCTCAAGGGACCGCAGAAGGGAACGATCTCGCTCAAGGGACAGAAGGGAACGGTCTCGCTCAAGGGACAGAAGGGAACGGTCTCGCTCCAGGGACCGTCGCAGGGAGCGCTCGCGCTCCAGGGACCGCCGGAGAGAGCGATCACGCTCAAGGGACCGCAGGGGCACCTCGCCTCATGAAAGGGATTCCCATAGAAGGCGCGTCGATCGGTCCAGGTCACCAACCAGCAATGGGAACCACAAAGCAGACTAGACATCATTTCCCTAGTGTGATGAACCAGTTGTTTTCAGACCTACTAGTAACTGCGATGCTGCCTTTAGTGGTTGTACTGTGAGACGTTAACAGAGCTGTGGCAGCGCTCCTACATTTGATACTCTTTGTTTTGGCTATGTACTTTATCGTATCTGAATGTACTGCTATCTGTTCTTGAGATTGTTTTAGAACAAGCTTCAGAATTTCTATGATATAGATGTTTGCATAAGATTGCATCTGTTTTTGTTTTTGCATGGGGAGATGTATTATATCGAGGTTCAAGATTGACATACTATGAGATAGTCGGATAGAGACATGAAGCAGTTGCTTTCTGACCATTGCAAAGCTAGCTTGGTCAGCTGCTCGTTTGCAATGCTCCTAGGTTGTATGTTCATCACAAATTTTAATGTAGCGTGAGCAGTATGTTTTACGCCCTTGAAAACAAGCATTAGGCTCTAGGGGCATACTCTCTATAATCTTATCCTCTCAGCAGACGGGCAGACTTCCAGGGGCTGCATGTAGTTATTAGGACCAGAAGATAGTCTTGCGACTGAATTTCCAGTCCGATTCAGACTTCTCTGGAGTGAAATGGGCATGGGCATACTCCAAATTGTACTCAAGATCCCAACTAAACAATTTCACATCAAGCCAGGATGCCTTTGAAAACCAACCAAAACGATGTTCTTTCCTGTTACCCAAAAGGCAAAGCCCTTTGACAAATGACACGTCGTATGTCCTAAGGATGCCATGCATGCAAAGTCTGACTTTGGACTTCACTAACTTAATATTGCAAACACGCATCTCCACCTTATCTTCCAGCTAGTTTTCGCGTACGTACTACGTAGCTGCTGTTCGGAATCGTTTTCTATTAATGGTCAACTGATTCATTAGACAAACCAGACATTAAGTTCAAGCCCATAGTAAAAATAAAAAATGAAAATGTTTCGGTCAAAACCTAGATCGAAAGACAGAGAATTTTGCATCCATTTCTGGCTTAGATAGTCGGGCGGTCAATAAAAGGTGAGGATCTGCTTCGAGTTTTCAGAATAGAACACTTAATGAATCCCAAACAAAATTCCAAGAACTCAGTACAAATTTGAGCCAAATCGTAAAGGAAATGGAAATATACTCATCCAAACAAAATCGGTTGCCCTCGCTCGATCGCAGCACCAAAACCAGGCTTCATTCATCTTTTTCTTCGCACCGCTGGATTGTGAAGGTGAAGCTTCGTTGTTGTATGGTTACAACTTGATGAGAGGGGGTAAACGGAACAAATCAAAGCTATCCGTACGTACGCGCACGTGTGCTTTGGCCATGGGTTGCATGCAAATGCTCCCATCGGATGACTGCCTAGGCGATGGTGGTCCACTTGCAGAGACACCACCTCTTCCCACGTACTAGTACTAGATTTGCAGCAGGAATTTGTACAAAGCCGGGAAAGACGATATTTTAGTTTTGTGTGGGAAAACTGTTAAGGATTTTATGTGCCCCGAAAAAGAAAGATCAGAATGTTCTTTTTTTCTTCCTTAGACAGTTAATGCACGAATAGATAAATTGGTTAGAGGCGGAGATTAGCTATTAAACCGGGTGCTGAGCAGCTGTGTACGGCAACTTGTACAGGAACGATCGGACTTACAAGGATAAGTACGTATCTGGCGTGGCGATTAATGAGACGATAATCGATTGCAACTTCGCCAGGAGCAATCATATTGCCACTGGCAGCAACTTGAAGCCACCTTATAGCCACGTCCAGTGAGATCGCGTAAGTCCTAGAGAATCTGTCGTTGCCATGCGATGAACAAGTTGAGCATTATTTGGTATCTATTCTACGTTAGTCGAGAGCTTCAAACATATGCCTACATTGGGTCTCGAGTACAACAGCGTTCTATCCACATCAACAGTTGTCAGTACGGCCGTGAGTTCTTTGTATTTTTATGTGGAATATCGGTCAGTTTTCTCCGGTCAGAGATGGGTCAGTTTTCTCCAGTCAGAGATGAGGACGGTGATGATGGATGGTGAGATGGCCGTGTTTGTTTAGATTGGAGATTTCATCTATAGCACATCCGTCTGGGATGGTGATTCTAAATGGTAGAATTTACGGCTCTTTCAATGTTTTTTTGTCTTTCATCAATACAGTTGGAGTTTATTGATATGCTTTTGTAATCGAAGGATGTAATATGTTTCAATATTAATAGAATTCCTTTTTAAAAAAAAAACAAATTGTCAGTTGCTAACACAAGAAGATGCAGGACGTCATGGTCTGATGGAAAACCTGCAACCGAGCTGGTCACATGTTGCACACAGGAAAAAATTGATGTTGGTTGCCATGGAAATCTTTGTCTTTTTTTTTACACATGAAATCTTTGTCCTGTTAATAGGCACTGAAATTAAACTAAAAATATTTGGTGGGAAAAAAGATCCAGTTTTAAGTGAATGCCCTGTGAAAGTGGGGAGACATCCTTTGCTACATTTGTTTCAAATAGAACCTAGATTCAATGTAATATATAACGTATTGAACAAATAATCTCTAATTTAAATGGAACCTAGATTTAAACTTCATAAAGAACATATGGCATCGCAAAAAATAAGAAAAACAGAGAGAGTGCATTACGAACTAGAGATGCATTTTTTTCTCTGAAAGTATTCTTTTTTTTTTACGATTACACAGTACAACTCTGACACTCACAACGCACACACACTCATCTTTATGAATGCACATACCCGAACACTATCTCTATAAGCATCTTTGAAGACTAAATCGACACGAAATTGACGAAATCCTCACCGGGCCACCGGCTCCTCGCTGCCAACGACCACGTCACTATTGCTGAAAGCAAAAAACTGTTAAATTTTAGAAAGTTCACTCTCGCGAAAGGTCAAACTCAGAATCTAAAATGCTACTAAGACTATTATAATCGAAGCTACAAACTCTTTTGCTTTGCAGAAAGTACCTATCACTAATGAACCGCTAACACAGCAGGGTAGAAGTGTCATTGTCATGTGTGTCTATCGTCCAGAAAGAACAATTATGAATTATGTATAGCCTCCTTCAGTGACGTCGTGACCCGTCGAGGTGCTGACGTCATGCGCTGCTGCCATTTGTTTATTCTAACGACGCGCAAAGAGGCTTGAAGATTCGTCATGTGTGTCCACGTACGCGGGTCGCCGGTCAAGCTTCCACGTAAGTACTCCATTCCTTTTCTCATCCTCTCTTCTCCTCCACTACCGAACTCTGACCATCCTCTATCAATGACCGCACACTAATTTAACAATCATCATCTCACTCTCACTATCACTCTCAGTCTCATCAGCCCATGCTTTTCTCTCAAAAATGGCACCAGGTTAGTTAAGAAATATGTTTTGACCGACCCGACTTTATTTATTTCATCTGCTTTGTTTTTTTTCTTTTCAAGAGATATAAGCGTACCGTGCATGTATGTGACGGTGAAAGTAAAGCAATTAAGCAAACATTGATAACCTTAGCAAAAAAAAGGACAAACAGTGATAAACAATAGCAGAAAAGTATGGCAAACAATTTTCTAAATGTTTGATGACCATTGTTACATAAATACTCTGAGGCCCGATTTAGTTGCACACAGCAAGCATCAAATTATTTAACCACCATCACAGATCAACACAGCCAACGTTACGTACTAGGAGTCCTGTTTGAAGAAACAAAAAGAAAGAACTTGAACTATAAAAACTAAAAACAAGTCAAACTAACAAGACCTCGCTCAAAGCTCAAACAAATAACTATTTAATCCTGAAAACCAGTCATGACATCCACAGACAAACTGGAGTGCTACTCTCACCAACCAACAGCGCCTCCCTGCAGATTGTACCAGCCTACCAGGACGTAAGTACGCTGCAGCAAAAAACAAAAAGACAAAGATAACATAGCATAAACTTCATAAACTTGTTGCAAGAGATCGAAAAAAGAAAAAAAAATGACATGTAATTTAAGACAGGGTGGAAGGTTTGAAGCGGTCAAGTTTTGACTTTGAAACCTGGCTTGGATTATTGCGGCGGATGGTTGGGATGTGGCTGGGGACACAGAGATTAGCAAAGACCGTTGAACCAGTCCAAGATTCTCAGTGTTCCGGTGCGGGTTGGAACCGGACCCGGTATGATGTTCAAACGGTCAAACATCACAAGCTACCACAGGAACTCTAGAAACAGTGTGTTTGGCGCATTGCCAGAACTACTAGTAAGATTATATTTTTATTTTTAAAATAAAACCTGTAAGCGGACAAGTTTTAAGGCAGTGTAGCATACACTTCAGATTAGGAGGTTTTCGAATATAATATCCGAAAAACATGTTGCATGATTCGGCTGTAGTAGCACTAAGCTTTTGATATGTACCTCTGTTATGATTCAGGAAAGAAGTTCACGAAAAGTGTGACTATGAAAGTAAAAAAAAAAAGATATTGTGGTTTCAAAAAAAAAAGGTGTATTGCCTCGTTTTAGCATATTCGAGTAGATCAATGAAGTTCTGCCACATTCTACAACCACTTCCTCACATTGATCATTGATCTACGATCGACTAAACCAACTATCTACTCTTGTCGCAATCGTCAGAAGCGGACAATGATGAATAGCAATGCATGATGAGGACATCACTACTGTTGATACAAATGTTACTCCTCCGCTGGTCATACAAGGTCCAATCACTAGAGCTCGTGCACGACAACTCAATGAAGAGGTGAGCTCGTTCCTAAACATTTCTTTAACTATTATGGAGAATCGATTGCTACCTAATGATTATATCATGATTAGGAACCATGGAGAACACCAGGAGATGTTGGGAGAGGACCTTGGAGGCGTAGAACATCAGCAAGGGCGTTCAAGTCAAGTTGGAGGCCAAAGTCAAGTCGGATTCGAGTCAGTTTCGGAGTCCAGGAGCAGTCTGCACTAAAACGGTCGTCCAGGTCGCATACGGGCTCGGTTTTGGACGTTCTACATATGGATAGAAAGATAATTTGATAACCTGTCCAATGGCTCT
>LAPY01003183.1:22588-38734 GCA_000970635.1 Eragrostis tef | reverse complement strand
TTTTCGTAATTCATACTAGTAAGTTATATAATTCACTTTTAGGTTCTTTTATATTAATTTTTTTTCTAAAAAAAGAACTATTATCGAGAGATTATGTGATTTTTTTGTAATATTATACTCCCTCCGTCCCAGTTTACTGGGCATCCTGGCCATGTTTCTGGATGTTCAGGTTCATGGAATGTTCTATGAATATGGACAGGTGTGGTGTTCAGATTTATGAAATGTTCAATGAAGCTGGTATATGGTCAGGATGTCAAGTATTCTGGGACACAGAGATTATAGAACTGTGACAAACCTTTTGTTTTAATAAATTATACAAATGCTATATATGCACAGCTAAATATGGTAGTCAATTATTCTCATAAAACCAAAAATTATTTAGAGTTCCTCTTTTCGCCATGGCAGACAAATTGGACAAATCCATGTGTCGTCTACTTCGGTACTTCCTGCCTTCACGGCTTCAAAGGGTTCTCCAAAATCCAAAATCGCTGCTTGAGAATAACCACCAAAAAGCCGTTTGGTAACGCACCAACTGGCCGGCTCCGCTCCCCTGCGAGGCTGCGCCACGGGCGCCCCCCCCCCCCCCCCCCGCCGCGTCTTCCAGAAGCTTCCAGAACCCAAGCCGCCCCCTCGGCGCCGGTTACTGGAGGGTTCAAAAAGGCGGCGCGGAGATCTCGGCGGCGGCTGCGGCGGCCATGGCGGGCCCGTGCTGACTGCTGAGAGGGTGAGGACGGTGCTCCGTTGCGCGGGATCCGGGAAAGAGTCGGCGCCAACCTCGAGATCCCGATGCAGATCCGGGAGGGCCTGCGGCGGCCGGCCCCGGCCTCGGGGGCGCTGCGGTCACCGATGTCGGCGATGATGCTCGCCATGTTCGCCACCATGGCCTCCTTCTACGTCGCCGGCCGGTGAGTCCGCCCGCCCGCGCGCTTGTTTGTCGCATTTGTCTCTTCGTGGAAATGCTCGCTTGCTTCCGTTCTTCTACTATTCTAATTGATTGGCTTGTGTTGCGATCGCTGTGGAGTGTGGAGGAATTCTTGATCCAGAGATCGTCCTTCCAAGATAAATGTTTAGCTTGTCAAGCTTAGTTTGATCTTGGCAACTGAATTTTGATCCAAATAATGGCGCGTGGGATAATTAGTGAAGTTCGGATCTCGCCTGAGTTTTTATTTAGAGATTCAGTTTTTCATTTTGATATGTAGGATGGCTCGTGCAACTATGTCACAGTATCAGTTAATGCGTGAGCATATTTTTCTATGTTATTTATGACAGAATCAATTTTCGGCAGAAACTTAGCTTGACCTCGTTGACAATTTGTCAGAGTAGTGGGAGAGTGCTCCTTTTTGTTTGCTTGTAGAATTGATTGCGCTTTGACCTTTTGCTGTCCCGGGAAGAATATTTTGTTTGACTTTAAAATTTCAGATTGTGGCAGGATGCCCAGAACCGGGTTTACCTGATTAAGGAGCTCGACAGACGCACGGGCCAGGTAGTACCATGAGATCTTGCCCTTTTACACTCCGGTGCCACTATTTACTTTGCTGCTGAGTTGAGAGCATGGGTAACTGTTTTGTTATGTTCAATTCAGGGGCAGTCCGCAATATCAGTGGATGATACATTGAAGGTTGTTGCATGCAGGTAACTCTACCATGTAGGGTCCATTTATATATGTAATATTGGCATTTTCATGTACAACCTGAAAAATTGTTCAATGCATTGCAAAGTGTGATTTTTTGATGTTTGGTGGTAACTTGAAGCCTATTCACTTAACATACAGTTTTGTATGAGCATTTTTGTACTGTAGTAATTGCTTTAGTGCTAAATTTACATCCTCTACTGATTAGGCAGCAAGGCAAGAGATTGGCATCACTTGAGATGGAGCTGGCAGCAGCGAAGCATGAAGGTTTTGTTGGGAAATATTCCTCTGAGACAAATACAACGGATTCTAAAACAAAGCCGTTAATTGTTATTGGAATAATGACAAGCTTTGGCAGGAAAAATTACCGTGATGCTGTCAGGAAGTCATGGCTTCCAACAGGTACCACTTCTTGCACACGTTCGTCTTATCTCTTGAATTCAATACACATTACTTCCATACGAAACAGTAGTAATATTGGGACATTCAGTTGTAGCAATTATGTTACAAAAATTGGAGCTCTGCCAAACAGGCCTTATACTTCAGAATAAGATGAACTTGTACTATGAAAACGAGTACAATATGATAAAAGTTACGTCTGTGCCAACTAGTATTAGACTGTGTCCTATGTTGCTTGTTTGTTAGTGTCTGGAAAATGATACCCATTACTTGTCGTAAATGTTAGTAGATAATGTTCTGCACAAAGGCAGACATGTGTTGTTTATTTTGAGGAATGTATTTAGAAACACATATATTATTCTGAATGCTTATTGTAAAGTTAGTACAATTGTTGCAGTGATTAGCATTTTAGGTGGTTGAATTTCTACGAGTTCAGTTATGCTTGTTCTTCCAGATGTATTGTGATTGTGGAACCTTTTCTTAAAACTAATATGTTTAAGATTAACTTATTTATCATTTCGTGACCTAGATTAAGTAAAATATTCTCAGTTGCACATGTGGTTTGATTTTCTTAATTGCACAGGTTCAATGCTAAAAAAACTAGAAGAGGAAAAAGGCATTGTAGTACGCTTCATAGTTGGAAGAAGGTATGTGTACCTACTTGCATACTGTTGTGAGCATATGAAGAGTAGATATATGATTGGTCTCTTGTATGTAGTGCAAATCGGGGGGATACTTTCGACAGGGAGATCGATGATGAAAATAGGAGTACCAAGGATTTTTTGATCTTGGTAAGCCTGGCAGAACTTGAATATTTAGCACTTAATGTTGATGGATGCCATGAGAACTACTTTTTTGCCCTCTTATTATGCTCTACTGTTCAGTGCATATTTCAAAACTTTATTCATGTTCGTTCCAAACCAACATTTATTCACGCTTGTTCTTTATTTTTTGTGCATTTTACTGTGCTGCTTAACATTCTTTTCGGTGATCGATTATGTATCAGAAATTTCTTGTGAAAGTCTTTTTGATTGTGGTGACAGTAAAACACGTTCTTACCTATTGTTATATCTGCTTGACCTTTTCTAAGTGGGGACAGAATGAAACGACCATAATAAAGACGTTTACTATCTACTCTTGATTCAACACACTTCTGCTGTAGTGTTTGGATGGATCCTGTTACCTCCTCTCGAGCCATAGTAGACTAGTATCAATTTGATTATTGACCCATTTATTTCTCTTGAAAGCAGTTTGGGTAGTCATACTTTCAGATTTTGACCATTAAATGGCATCGCAGGATGATCATACAGAGTCTGATGAAGAGCTTCCTACAAAGACAAAAAGTTTCTTTGCCAATGCTGCAGAGACATTTGATGCTGCATTTTATGCTAAGGTCAATGATGATATATACATAAATGTTGGTATGTGCCACCTATTTGTAGCTTTATTAGTTTCTTGTCTTTTTTATTGCACAATTGCATAGAACCTGTGATATCTGATGTTACAAACACTTTGTGGTTTGACCAAACATGATCGCTACAACCTGATTCTGGCAGTTAGCCTTGTAACTAGCTGTGCTAGTAAAGTTCACGGAAACTATCTTTATTAGGGTAGTTAAAGTACAGGACTCCCCTGCCGTTTATATATTCAAGATATGATATAAACCCATGTACTTTTTTCGTATGATCAATCCAGATACCATGAACATATTGTATTTGATGGACAGGCATACTAAATATTGATAGACAAATAATCAACCTAGAAAACGTGCAATCATACATACAAAAGCAACATTTGGATCGGCGGGAATTCATGCATTTCAAGAATTTATTGTTTGTTATTTCTTATAGCAGTGTTCATGTTACCATCAGGGTTTTGAAAAACCAGAAGTGACTAGGGTTTTGTTTCTCTGCATTACTGGTGGTTACTTTTTGAAAGAGTCCATTAGTTTCGTTCTTGAGTTCAAAAACCTGAAGAAAACAAAACCAAATTAATTCTAGGCAAGGTTTATTTCACAAATTTGGAAATATAAATTCCTTTTCTGAATATTGGGTGGTATGGAAATTCTTGGGGTGCACTAAGTTTTTGAGAAGCCCTCCTAAACGAGTTTTGTTTTATTAACTAAGTTTCCTGAGAAACTACGACATTTGTGCGTCTTCCTGAGACAACAACTTCCATTAATTATGATACATTTACAGGGGAAAACATGTACTTCATTTACCTGTAGAAAAAAAGCAAATCTGCATTCTCTAGAATACTGGATTTCTAATTACGTAATTGCTTTTGTAGACATGGTTCTCAAATAATTACAGGAATTATACTTGACATGTTACAGTATATTTCATTTTGCAGATACTTTGAGTGCAATGCTCAAAACTCACTGGGACAAGCCTCGTGTCTACGTAGGCTGTATGAAATCTGGCGAGGTGTTCTCTGAATCGTGAGTATCTACAGCTATTCCTTTTGAGAATTGGTGTTAGTTTTCACTGTATGTGCCCTTTTCATTTAGGCAAACTTTTCTAACAGTTTCCTTTATAATAGA
This sequence comes from Eragrostis tef, assembly GCA_000970635.1. Lineage (NCBI taxonomy): Eukaryota > Viridiplantae > Streptophyta > Magnoliopsida > Poales > Poaceae > Eragrostis > Eragrostis tef. The sequence goes on along the minus strand of LAPY01003183.1, from coordinate 34,163 downwards.
ACTCATAAGTGGTACGAACCAGACTGGTGGAAATTTGGTGATGGGAAATCGTAAGTGATCCTTGCTCTGAACTATTGACTCCTTTTACATTAATTGTTTATGTAGTAGATGAAAAATTGGAACCAGTGAATGTTGCGGCTCATCTGTGTCCATTTATGATTTAAATAGGTACTTCCGGCATGCTTCTGGTGAAATGTTTGTCATATCGAGGGCCATAGCTCAGTTCATTTCTATCAACAGGTATGCGATCTGTATATTGAGCCCAAATTCTATACCCTACACCAGCAAAGGTCTAAGAACCATAAACGAAAAAAGCATTCTTATTTGATGGATTCTTTTTGTGATAGATCTGTGCTCCGGACATATGCACATGATGATGTTAGTGTAGGATCATGGATGATTGGGCTTGCGGTGAAGCATGAAAATGAAGCTAAACTATGTTGTTCATCATGGCCCTCAGGTTTGAAACCCCCCTTTTGTGATAATCATATATCTGTTTGATATGTTGTCTGAATGATCCATCTTTCTTATTAATTTACTATCAAATTTTTAGTCTTGATAAATGCTTCGTTGGAATCCATTCATGAACTTTATCGGGTTCTATTTGATCTATTGAAACCATTGAATTGCATAGTCATCAATGTCTGTGAATACTGCAACTTCAAGAAGTACATAATTCCTTGCAGCCTCTCGAAAGATATAGAATAGTCAATAAACTAAATATGCTCATGGAAGTAGTTGTACATGCTGCAACTATAACTGGGATATTTCTAAGACTGCCATAACAAGTTAAACAAAAAGAATGGGTTATTAGGGTTTGAACACTAAATAATGGTTTGAGGGCGTAGCGAGGAATGAATGCAAACTGACTTAATTCGGGTTCCTACGGCACGTGCTTCAAGTTCCCCTACTACCCTGAAGATTCAACTGTGTTTTATGTTTCGAATTTGTGCCCCGTTACTTTGGTACGGGCCATGCTATACATATTTTAATATGTATAGATATTTTTATCAAAATTTGAAAGAATGAAGGAAAATGGTAAAGCCAAAGCCCAAATGCAAGGAACATAATGTATTTGGCCTGCTACGAGTTCTTCATTTGTGTAATTTGCTTCTAAATTAATACTTCATTTGAGCCCCATATAGTATCTTAAATGGATAATATTTTGCAGGTGCTCTGTGTTCAGCTTTGTGATGAACAATGCTTTACCGAGGAAGAATTTTGCATACAATGTCATGAGTGTACTGATGCACGCCCTCTGTGAAGAATAATCGGGGACTGGGGAGATTTTGTTTCCTTCTGCCAGTTTCTGTTGCATCTTTGGAGGAAGCTGGCCCAGTACCAAATCTGATATCACTCCAAAGGAAAGGTCTTGCATCTTTTCCTGGCAAGGCTAACTGATAGAACCATGAGTTTTAAGATCCATCTGCAGATTGTATCCTGGTTTCATTGCCATTTGTAGATGCCCACCCTTACCATTCTTTTTCTGACAGATACAACATTGTTGGAGTGAAAGGAATTAATAGGAATTCAGGAAATTATTTTACTCCATAGAATACATCTCAGGAGACACTTTTATATGTACTAATGGCTACGAAAATTACAGGAGATATTGCATGGAAGTCTCACAGCTTAAATGCCTGGAGACCAAATTTCCACACCTACGACTTATTCTTCTATGTGCATTATCTTTATGAAGCATGTGTAGCGAAACCAAAACAAAAATATTAAGATCTATGTTTTACCCTTGAAAAATAAACAGTTAGAATCTTGGGAATTACCATAAGTTTCAAAGCTGGTGTAAAATGGCGAGAATCGGCCCAAAGGAATATTTCAAGTAAGAATGAAGCAAATGAAAGCCCTGCGTCTTTTTTTTGTTTGTTTGTTTTTGGATCCGATGTTTTCTGCGGCTGACAGGTGCAGTGGCGTCATGCAATGAATAAACATGTGACTTGTGATGCACAACATGAGGCCAAACACTACTTTTCTTGTGGTTTGTTGGGCAAGAAGGTTTCGGGGTCTCGTTTTCATACCCGTTTGCTTGGGTCAAATTTCTCTGGTCAACTGTATGGACAAAACGCCACAAAAACTTTTTGATGAAATTCGCTATGCACAGCTTTGAACTGTAATAATTCTTTTTTTATGAATTTTTTGAGATACTTTTTTTATGATTAACTATAATAATTCTTTAATGGCAATAAGGGAACAAAAGAATATACTAGCTTCGTATTATCATTTTAGATGCCACTAGCTGTGTTCATGTACTGATGCGCAATTGAATTACAGTATGTCTGACATATTAACATGGAAGGCTTGTGATGAAGTTCCCTTCTTGGGCAACATATTACCACATCAAATACTTCACTAGGTTGGCATGGAGTACACAAATAAAAAGGAGAGGAATGAATTAGAACAATGAGAATACTTTAAAGCAAGATACTCGTTGTTTCGAAACAACAGTCCGCGGATGCAGCTTTATAGCTAGTGAATCAAGGTGTTAGTGTTCAAATACAATGTCAAGGCGTTAGTGTTCAAATACAATATGTATATATCTTTCTATTTCTAAAACTAATTGTTCCACCTATTCAAAACACTGTTTGGGGAAAAATTTATGCTCGTCCATTAATTGTTCCATCAATACAATAAAAAAACATCTCTCCTTGTAATAATATCTCCCCTTGTCTATCATTTTTTTTAAAAAAAATTCAAATACCAATATTGAAAAACGATAAAACACGTCACATCAAATTTTGATTGAAATGGTTACTTTGAACCAAAGATCGAGAGCAAGACACGACACGTCCTCTTCCAGACGGAAAAAAAACCTAGATCGTCAACACACGCTGCTCCCTCACCGGACTTCTCTAGAAAGCGACAGCAAACCCCTCCTCTCTCCTCCCTCTCCGCCTCCTCTATTCCAGGAACCTCCTCCCCCTCCTCTTTCTAGAGAGAAAGAGAGGGGAGCTGCCGCCACGCCGCCGACCTCCCGAATCGAGCTAATCCGAGCCAGCTAGGGTTCTAAGCCGCGGCGCGCACCATGGTGGGCTGCTCCAGGGGTTCGCTCCCCACCTGGATGACCGCCGCCGCCTCGCGTGTCGATCTCTCCGGCGGCGCCGCGTCATCGCACCAGGGCGCCCCGTCCTCCTCCTTCTCGTCGCAGGCGCCGCCGGGGGCCGGGCCGGGACCAGGAGCTCGGGATGGCCGAGCGCGCGCTCTCCGCCGCGGGCGCCGCCTTCGTCTCCGCCATCATCGTCAACCCCCTCGACGTCGCCAAGGTCAGTCCCTCTCTCAGCCCCGCACGATTGGTGGTTTCCGCGCGCGAGGGTTCGGCAGCGGCTAATGTGCTGTACCACCACCCTCCCCAGATGGCGGCGCTCGGGCCTGACGCGGTAAGGAATCCGATCCCATTCCGTGTCGCGTGGTGTGGGATTTGTTAGTAGTTGCCCTAGTGCCTGACCTCTGATTTCGAGAGGGGATGATCCAAATTTGTGGTTTAGTGCCTTTGGGGCTGGTAGATGAAGTTTGGTTGCAAAGACATGGGTAGCGTTTCGAATGCCTCTGATTGGTATGGTCATTGAGGAATTGGAGAGGTCAGTGGTTTAATCCAAATGTTTACCTTGGTGTTCATCTTTTGCTTGTATTGTTTGGCGCAAAACATGTATCAATTTCAAGGCATGGTTTTCGTGATCTTTGTGCTTGTGGATAGAAGGGCAAGTTAGGAATGACATAGCTTTGTTTATGTTTGTGCTTTTGACCAGCTGGCTGCTTTCCCAGCCTGAAACAGTCACATTCCAAAGGGCTTTTCATAGTTCGTTTGCTCCCATTGCTTGTTCAATAAATAGCTCGTGAGAAGATCGATTTTGGTAGATGAGTTTAATTATGTTGCTTTGTTGGAAGATGAATTTCAGATGCTAACTTTATTGTCCTATAGCTTAGAGAATGACCTTTTTCTTTTGGTTGGTAGATGGAAATTGTGATACTTATGAAGATTGCCATACTGCCGTGACCCCAAGTCCTTGCAAGGACCAACACTGAAACTGAAGTGTTGGTGATGCAACTTTTTAGTTGATCAAGGTTTTCTTGACTGGTTAATTCTGCCAATTTCTGTTGCTGTTCATGTTGCTTTAGAAACCAATGGCCACAGTTACACCAAATGAAAAACCGCAATATTCTTGCTATTAGCAGAAAATTTTATCTATGCAATGCTATTGATGGTGCCCTGTTCCATTTCATTTCTGTGGGTTTTGACTCTAACAAGTGTAACAGAATTAAGAATGCTGCTGATTGTTTTCACTGCTTCCCAGATCCTGTCTGAGTTCAGATGTTCTCCATCATGCACGCGAGGTATCATATTGGGAAGTGAGCCTGTTTGCCCTCCTGATTGCTTCCAGTACAAGGGAACACTTGATGTATTTTTGAAAGTTGTTAGACAGGTAATACAGCGTCTCTTCTTTGTTGTACACATGGAACTTACTCAAGTTAGTGGTAAAATTGTGAAAATGAACTAACCACTGTGATAAATTGGTTGTTTCAGGAGGGATTTGGTAGACTATGGAGAGGTACCAATGCAGGCTTGGCGTTAGCTGTACCAACTGTGAGTTCTCTTTTACTAGTTTCAGTTGTGTGAGCCATTCTATCATTCTATCTCCTTTTTTAATGGTTTTGTTCTGTTGTATGTGCGGCATCTGCTTAGTAGTTTCAACACTTTGAGATACACTTGTAATAGAAATAATCCTATCATTTGTAGTTGGATTTCAAGACAATTTAGCGTATTCGATATGTTGTATGCTGAGACGTGCCATTCGTCTACAAATATAAGGGCTTATGACTTATGAGATTTATCTCTTGTCCTAGTTTGCACAGGGAGATAGTACTTTGTATGTCCAATAATGCCAATGCCCTAAAATCTTGAGTTTTTGAATCACACAATAATTGTCTGGAACATGTTGTCTTCAAATTCCTTCACCCTCTTCACAACCAATCTTCTGCATGATGTAACATAACATTTTAATATCTAAACACTTAAACAGAGTGTTCAGCATTACTGATTTTGTTTTTAAATGCGAGCAGGTTGGTATTTACTTGCCATGTTATGATATATTCCGCAACTGGATGGAAGATTTTACAACAAGTAATGCTCCTGGTTTGACACCATATGCCCCGCTAGTAGCTGGATCAGTTGCACGTTCTTTAGCATGTATTGCTTGTTCTCCAATCGAATTGGCAAGGACACGGATGCAGGTAGTCCTCTATTTGAGTTGTTTATGTCTGAATTCATGTCACCCAGCAATTTTACGGTTCTTGAAGAGGTACCATAATTGTAAATGTAACTATGTTATGTTACCTGAGGTTACATTTTGTTGTGATTAGTGGTACCTCTTTGTATTTCCAATGATGTTAAAATCCTTTCTTTAAAGGTCTTTTTATGTTAAAAACATCATTTGTTTATGCAACCTAGGACCATGAAACACATTTCCCTTGCTTGTTAGTGTCAAATAGTTACTATTATTCTTGTTAACAGGCGTACAAAGAATTTCGGCCTGGGGTGAAGCCTCCTGGGATGTGGAAAACATTGGTTGGGGTTCTCTCACCCATTGCAAGTTCAAGTCAGAATGGTATGTTGGTTTATTTGTTTCTATATGCAGTGGGCTATCCTAATTCAGTTTAATAAAAAAATGACTTCACATTGTCTTATCTTTTTCTCTTGTTTTTTTGCCTATTATCAAATTGCAGTGTTTTGTATCTTTAATCTAACATCTTAGTTGTTTCAAACAGTTCAAAATTACCGTGCCCTCTGGACTGGTGTGGGTGCGCAACTTGCTCGGGATGTTCCTTTCTCTGCTATATGCTGGTCAACTCTTGAACCAGTAAGTTTGTGTTTGTGTTTCTAAAATTTATATGTTTATTTGCTAAATTAATGCCACACTTGCTTGTTGCCTTACTTTTCTGACATCATTCACAGATTCGAAGAAAATTGCTTGGTCTAGTTGAAGAAGGTAATGCAGCTAGTGTGGTGGGAGCAAACTTTGCTGCTGGCTTTGTAGCAGGTAGTCTTGCTGCTGGTGCTACATGCCCTCTAGATGTTGCAAAGACAAGGAGACAAATAGAGGTTTGTATTACGTCTCCATGTACATTTGCATTACATTTATTTCACCTTCCACCAGTTTCATACTCATACGCCATTTGTTCTGATGTTCTCTTTCATCCTTCTAATTGATACACCTTTTTTTCCATTTCAGAAGGATACTGAGAAGGCAATGAGGATGACCACAAGGCAAACATTAAATGAGATTTGGAGGTAAGGAGGCTCCAAACTTGACGAAACAATATATTTCTTTTGAGCGGTACATCTTTGATTATTGTGGGCTGGTTTTGTTGAGCCACTTGATCTTATGCAACTGATGCACAGCTTAGAACACTTGAATGTCAAAAACATCTAGACTAAGGAATCTGTATCAATTTGAATTAAAAGAAACTAGGGGCAACAAAGAGTTTGAATGGATTGGACATCACTCTTATCAAATCTGTTAAAAAGAACCGACCATGGCCTTTTATGGAGATAATATCATGGATGGCAACAAACTTGAGTGAAAACAAAATCATCTGATCAGATGAAGGGGGTCCAGATGGTTTGATTCATGGTGGGATTTCAAGAGGAGGTTATTATGATAGTTCAGAAAGTCATACATGCTAGAAAATGGGAAATGTTGGATAACACTAGGAAGATGCCTAAAATTTTGCGGGCATATTAATTTTTTGCAGCACTGGAAGAACTTGTGTTATTTTGTTGGACTAATGTCATCTATTGCTTTAAATGTGGTGTGTATGAACTTGTGTTGTTGTGCACTCTTGCCCTAACGTGGTAGTTAACATGGTGCAACTAATATTCTTTTTGTTCAATTTATGTCCTCTCTTGGAGCCCACAGCTTGGGAGTCTGCTTCTTTGTGATTTTCTCAGAGGTCACGTAGTAGCTAACTTATGCTTTCCATTGACTTTTGTGGCAGTTCTGGTGGTCTGAAAGGTCTATTCACTGGTGTTGGCCCGCGTGTTGCGCGTGCTGGCCCATCAGTTGGCATTGTCATTTCCTGCTACGAGGTTGTCAAGTATGCTCTCCATCAAAGGCACTCCTCATGACCCGGATATATCCAAGAGATGGAAATGACCACTTTTTGTAAAAACAAGGCCTGCCCCAGCTCCGCGAGTTCACGCCTGGGTACGTGTGCTTTGGACGGGGATGGCAAGGAGTAACTTAGGAGGATCAAAGTGCTCGACAATCAACAGGCTTTTTTCATGGACGCTGTCCATTTTGGCCGCAGATACTATTTCAGTTTTGCCGTGGAGTGGGCTCCAGTTTTGTCAGGTGGTTTGGACCATCGTCTAAGCTTATCTTTTGCACAAAGCTGATTCTGCTTGGTTTAACTTAGGTAGACCCTGTACTGGGAGGTGTAGAGCTGACGCTGAACAATAATCCAGTTGCACTTGTTATCCTCGAACTACAGAAGAAATTTTGCCATGTTTCTATTGACGTGTTATTCCCACGTATGATCTGTGATGAAGATCGGTTGTTAGCTGGGCATTCAGTTGCCTTAATTTACTGTTTTTTACAATGTCGAATAAGTTTAAGCTGGCTAAGATTATTATTTGATTTGTTTTGATTACTGGGGAACATGTTTGACTTATTTTTGTGCATAAATACCTAAGTGCAAAGCAGTCAGCCTGTCGTAGGGTTACATATGCTGCCAAGGTTCGCTTAGGTTCTTTACATGAGCCTAAGATTTGGGGAAGTGTATCGCAGGATGCGCTGGAGCGCGAGTGCGCGTCCTGTCATGGCCCAGCCCACACGCAAACAGGTGGCGGCGGCGGGGCGGGCGGCGTGATGCGGCGGCGAGCTCGCCGCCGCGTCGCCGGAAGTGGAGATGGGCGGAGGGGGTTAGGGTTTTCGGAGCGGCGGCGGGCTGGGTAGGTGGCGGGGGCGTCTCGCCGGAGAATCTAGCGCGGCGGCGGTTGGCGGGCGGCAGCAGCGTGTGAGGGCGGCGTGGCGCTGCCGGCCGCCGATGGTGGTTGTGGTTTATAATTGGCAAGGACGCTACAATTTTCCGGTGACGAGCTCCTCCGACAGCCGGTCGGACACCTTGGCGAGCGCAGCACGCGCGCTCTGCTATCGCGCGTCCGTACGTGCGATAACCGCTCCCCTAAGATTTCACTATGCCCTAATTTGCGTTTTTTTCTCGTCAACTGGAGCCCAAGTCCTTTCCTCGACGCCATAATTTTGCTCTGTTGTGTTTGCCTGTGGCAGTCATCACGGAACAATCTCGTCCACCTGAAGCAATTTAGTTTTATGGTGCGTTTGGTAGTTCACCGAGGATTTAGTTGAAACAATCCTAACCTTAGCCTGGAACAATTATCGTCTCTAGTAACACTTTGTGGCAAGGCTTATCCAGGAAAGCTCGATACCGACAGTTATTCGATGTGGTCAGCAGTTGTGGCAGCTCGTCTTCTTTTTCCGTTTCTTTTTTTGTGGGCAGTGGCAGCTCGTCGTCTTCTGGGACAAGATGCTCAGATGCATACGCTGTTATGGACCAACGTGGGCTTAAGTGCAAGATAATTATGTAGTAAGGGAGGCCCAGGCGACCCTCCATAGTAACTATGAGAAGCTCTCTCTCTCTCTCTCTCTCTCTGAGAATCAGATCCATCTCCATCTAAAAAAAAAAGAATCAGATCCATCTCATTTTTTTTTTAGCGAAGATCCATCTCAAATGACCCGGGAACATCCGGGTATCCAAATAATGAAGGATGAGCCCAGTATAAAACAATACAGAGAAGGCCCAGCTTAAACATATTCAGCTCCAGGCCTAATAAACTGGCTCAACACACAGTTTCTGACTCACGGACCGATTGATTTTTCTATTGAATTGAAGAACGTCCCATTCCCATTCAAGGAACTGTTGGTCTACCGCTATTTAATATTCGTAGCCTCCCCATTGTGCCTTCTGCATCCATTTCTACTCCCCTCTGAAGCATCCACGCTTGAGAAAAAGTAAGGCCTATTCATTTTTCAGGATTTAGTTCATCTTTGTGTCAAATCTATTTTTGTAACCCAAATAAACTTTAGAGCTAGTAGAGTTTGAAGGCATCAGGAATGTCCACATGCTTTGCAACTAGAGCTGTTCGGCTTAGGCCACAACTGTTACGTGGAGCTTGCCTATAAAGAGCCCCCGACGGCTTATGCAACGCAAAGACGCCTAACAAAATCGCAGTGGCAGCTCCACCAACGGTGAAAGGTCACGTCGCCTCCGGATCTCATTTGGGACTGCTATCTTGAACTTAAGGATACGTAATCAATCATTCTTTTATAAATCAAATGCAGTTTTGACTACATATATAAAACAAGACAATCATGAGTGGAGTGCGCGTTAAAAATTATATGGGCTGAGTGATCATACATTCTACTACTTAACGTTCTATCTCCATCTTCAGCATGGAAGGCTTAGCTTGATAGATGCACAACACCAGGCTGGAAGCAAATTCTTTGTCCTTGAAGTAGAGCATATACTAAAACAGAACCTTAAGCAAAGGCTCCCACGTTGCATTGTTTCATTTGGCAAAATGCATAAACTTGATACTAATTGTATCAATTATTACACTGGTTAGTTGAGAATAAACATAAGATGCAGAACCACAAATGGTTCACCTAAGTAAGTGATTGAGGATAGTGCAGAACACTCCAGGCTTATGAGGAGAGGGTTGCATATACATCTTCTTTTTGTAGGGACTATTTGTTCTAGGTCGTTTGGTCTGGGTGCGTGTTAGAATATATTTGTATAGGAATTATTTCCTTCCTTGTGTGGGCTAGAGCGCCGGCCCTTTCCTTTGGCCTGTGCGCCTCCGCACCCTAGGGCTGCGTCCCGATTTTTTTTATTTTTGATAATTAATACTCTCACAATTTTATTAATAATAAATAAGTAGAGTAATTTTTATAATTGGCAAGGACGCTACAATTTTCAGCGTCCAGACGAGGACGTCAACGGCAACAGCGTCCGACTCGGGACGTCGTTCGCTACAGCGTCCATGTCCAACCTCGCCTGATCCGTTTTGTCAAAGGAAACACGCAAACTAGCTGTTTCTGTTTCAGTTCATCTTCAGTTAGTCACCATCCACAGTCTTCCGCCTTCCAGAGATCTATCTAAGGCGTTGATGCCTGTCCAGATTAATGACCGTGACAGCTAAAATGGATTCAATGTCAGGTTTAGAAGATAAGAGTGTGATCAATTTGATCGAGTTTATGGTTTGTGCCGCGAATTTTGCTGCTTTGCAGCCTGTGGTTGGAAAGGGGAAGAAGGAAATTTGAGGAAGAAGCAGAGTAGTCGCCGCCGAGTACAGTCCCGTTGCGTCGCCACACCAATCGAATTCGTGGCACAAATCAAGCACGAGCGAGCGCACGACCAAGCTCCCGATTGGCGACCAGCAGAGGCCCGTGCTGTGATCTAGCCGCTCCATCGTGTGATGGCGCATCTCACAGCAGCAGAATATTGTGGCTAAATGGGGCTCTTTTTGTCTTAACAACTGAATTATCAATACCTAGCTACAATTTGGTAGTAATTAATCCATAACAAATTTGTATATCTTTCTACGGAATCCCACAGATGGCTTAGCCTACATATATAGCAGTGCCTATCACAGCATCCTTGTTGCAGTCCAATCAATTACGTGCGGTCATGCGTTGATCTCTTCTTCCCTGGGTCTTTGATTGGAGTCCAATTTATCTAATCCAAGTAGTATGATGATGGTGCATGGAGATTGGAGATAGGCAAAAAGGCCCAGCTGAGGAGAGCGAACAATGTTCGGTGTCCATCAGGGCGGAGGTGGAGGATGGGGCCATCAGCAGAGGCACTGAGCAAGCAGACTCTGGAGGTGGATTCAGTGGAGGACCCAGGAGAGGAGCTCCCACTGAAGCAGGCCTCACTCGAGGAGAGGGATAACGGCGGCGGCCTCCCTGCAGTTCATCCGCAGAATTGTTGAATTTGCAACAAACGAACAGACGGATTGAGGAAGACTCTGATTGACCCGTTCTGGACGCTATGCAGAGTAGCGTCCTCGTCGGGACGTGATTGCAAACAGCGTCCGTTTTGGGACGCCGTTTGCCTCAGCGTCCTTCCCATTTTACTAATTACGGTTAACAATTACTATTTTTAAAATTAAGAAACTATTACTTATTAAGAATAAAAAATCGGGGCTGCGTCCCTCCATCACGCGATCACGGCCGTGGAGCTATCTCCGGCCGGGTCTATATATTGTAATCCCCTCTTTGATCAATACAACAACGATTACTCGCGTGATTATTCCGCTATCATGGTATCACGAGACCTATTCTGTCTTGGGATAAACTGCTTCCGCTAACCCTAAACCTACCACCATGTCTGGCCCTCCTCTCGCCGCATATGCTACTGCCCTCGCAGCCGCCGCCACCGGCCACGACGCTACCGCCACCGTCCACGAGCAGGACGGCCTCACGCCCCAGGATCGCGCCGCCGCCACCGCCCTAAGCGATGCGGCCGCTGCCGACCGGGCCAGCCA